>BMAT01000051.1:70649-89979 GCA_019649035.1 Elysia marginata
CAGTAAAAACATAGGCCTAACAGTTTTTAATTTCCTTTTTAACCAAAATTCTTTACAACTTAAATAAATTTAATATAAAATTTAAAATTGAATTGTGTCATTATAAGTCATAAGAATTTAAGACTGTATGGTTGATAAACTCATAAATCATTGAAATAAATGGATTTTACAGGTAAAGGAGTCTGTAACATAAGCTCATTTTATATAAAAGACAACTTTTGGTGCAGAAATATGTTATACTATCATTTCATACTAATTTTGAAAAGTTACTACAAAAACAGTTATTTATTGATTTTAAGACCAAAATGATATAGATACCCTCAGGAATTGCATCATTAATTTAATACAAAGTTACCACTCTTAGAAATTAATGTCAGAATCACCCTAGACTCAAAAAGTGTAACTTTTCTCATGTCAGAATAACTCGTGACATTATGGGTTTTTTGCTCTAAATGGTTTGTTCTGTTAAAATTATTTGCTTTTATTTATTATCTTATATTCAACCCATTATATATTTTAAGCAAGATTATACAACATAGTTTTAGTTCTGAAACATTTTATTTAGCCCCAAAGCCTAACATGACATAATTCCGGACATGTTACACATCCTTTTATCACAGTCTCAAATTCATACAGTTTAAATTAAACACATTTATAATTTCAGACTGACAGTCACATATCAAGTTTTCTAATTTTTAGTGTTAGCTTTCTACACTCTGGAAACCTTTGCTAGGATAACAAAAAAATTTTTCATATCCGTTCTTAACTTGCACTTGACATTAGCTTTTTGCAGTACCGTAGTTATGAATTACAACTGTACAATCACATTTTACTGAAATTTGAGGTTCTCCCTCACTCTTGTTAAAAGCTTAGAGGAAGCATAATTTCAAGAATTTTGTAGATTAAATCTCCATACCAAGGTCCTTAGACTTATTTATATCCTCACTTTAGTAATGAAGCAATGTAATTGACATGAAAAACTTTTTTGTATTTTCTACAGAAATTGTCTCACAGCTTATCTTAAGTTTGGATCTCCAAATATTACAGTGCACTTTGCAATAAAATGGCAGCAGCACTAGAAAGAGCTGGGGTTGTCAGAGATGAAAAGACAGGTTTGTTGCAGTTTCCAATCTATGCAGTCCATCGTTTTAAAACATTTGCCATGAACTAATTTTCTATGTATCTTTTTCTTCAACTCATAAGTCGTATACATACAAAATAATTTGCAACGAGCCCTAATCAAAATCTAATCTCATTTGATATTGCCAACTTCAGAACTTACTAATTAGAATAATATGTTCAACTATAGCAAAGCTATGTATAAGAAAAGAACTTTGATTTAAGGTAATTTTGTATAGAAAGACATTAAACTGAGAGGTTTATACTGACATGTGTATGAGTCTTGAAATATATGCTTTTTTAACCTCTTCTTTTTATAAACAGGTGAATTGATGCTCCCAGCAACTCAGAGACCTGATGGAACATGGAGAAAGCCAAGAAGAGTGAAGGATGGCTACATACCTCAAGATGAAGTTCCCGCGTAAGTAGTTAAAATTTGTTTTAGTTAATCAGACTATGAATCTTAGTTTGTTGAAGCAAAAGCCACCAGCAAGTTCTTTCTTTTCAGGCGGTAAAATCTCTGAGGAGGAAAACTTTAAGTGTAGAAAACCCAGTTTCTTTTAGTACAAGGCTCTTCAAAACAAAGCCAGCCCATGACGACTCAGTGAGACTGAGACCATCATTTTGTTATCTTATTAACATATGATATTAATTTTGAATAATAGCCAGTGAGTGGTGCTGGTTGGTTCTCACTTTGTTCACTTTCTGTTTTTTTCTGTCTCTCACCTCATCTGTTGTGTCTTTCATCTTGTCTTTTGTTATTTAATTTATTTATAAAGTTTTTATTAGCATTTGTTTACTACTGTATAAAAAAAAATATAGAATGGTTTCATTTAGCTTATGAATTTACTCAATCATTTATAGGAAATTGCCAGTTTAGGCATTAGTTTAAAGTCTTCCTTTCAATCTTTGTCTTAATACACCATTTCATGCGCTTTTCCAAAAAATTTTGACAATCACTGTATGGAAACCAAACATTTTTTTTCTTTTTTTCCCCTTATATTTGAACCTTTGAAACCAAAAACAGGTTCTATAAGTATAACTATAATAATTATAAGTACACTCAATTACAAATTACAACTTGTGGTCATGCTGCTAAGCTTACTCTATGCCTAGAGACAAAGCTCAATGAAGAAAAGTCGTTCATTCAGTAGGCAGTCTCTTAATTATTTTGTTGAGTCTGATAACATCTGATACAAAGTGCTCTCTGTGCAGTGCACAAAGCTTGTGGAAAGGAATAAAATTATTAAGGACAGCTAAACCTTTCTGCCATGTAAGTTTCAAAAGCATTTCTAGAGAACTAAAAATATAGATATTTAGTAATTGATTTGATTTTATTTCAGGTATGAGACTAAAGGGACTCAATGGCTTAAGAGCATCCCAGATCACCCAATAGGGCTCAGCCCGGACGATGTGAGTAAGATGCGTGCAGCCAAAGCGTCAAATACTCAGGAACAGGAACAGCCTGCCTTATCTAAATCGGCTAAGAAGAATGCAAAGAGAAAAGAAAAGAAAAAGCAGCAGCAGGCCTCCCCAGGAAATAAAGAAATAGGAAGCTTGGCTAACAGTGTTTCAGAAGTCAAGATATCTTCAGAAAAGCAAACAAATCAGGCTGAGGAAAAACTTTCGAAGGAAGAAATTGAGAAAAAGTTAAAAAAATTGAAAAAGAAATTGAGACATACTGAAGAGCTAGAGGAGAAAATAAAAAGTGGTGAGATAAAAAATCCAGAGAAAGAGCAGCTGGAGAAAGTACAAAATAAACACAAAGTTCTCGAAGAAATAGAAGACTTGGAATTAGATTTAGAGGACTGACATTTTTAGAGAATTTATTTTTTTGAAGAGTGAGGGGTAACAGAGTTTTGGATGTGACACTTTTTTGTAAGATTGAATCGACTTTTATTTACAAAGAGTAGCAAATGAGGTAAAGTGCCTTTTTTCATTTGGCCGTTAAATATAGACAGGTTTTTTTTTGAAACAAGAAAACATGTGCAAACCATTGAAACTATATAAATTGAAAAGCATTTCTAAACTAAGCGAAGTCATAAGCATTTTGATAGCATGATGAATTCTTATAATTAGTAACAACGTTATGAGAAACAAGTGGGTTGGCCTTGAAATGTTTATATGGGTGTCAAACATGTGACTTGATAAATTTGGAACACTCTTTTAAAAGGCTCTCTATTATTCATTACTTGAGATCCTGTTTAGTTATTTAGGTTAAATACCGTCCAGTCTGGGTATTTTGAACCCAATGGGAACAAAGTGTAGCTTTGAATATAAAAATATCTGTATTTGTACTTATCTATATATTTGCAGAAAAGAAATAAGATAAGTGATATAAATATTGTTTGAATTAAACAAGTATTCAAATTATGCAGGTTCAAGTTACCTGGACTCGAACATACATGTAATCAAAGAAATGAAATGATTAAATGCTAAGGGTGGATTTTTCCTGTAGTGTTACTATTTGGATAAGATACAGGTGTAAAAGAGCACCGACTTTCCTTACGTAGAATTTGTCTTAGTTCCCATGCATTTAATGTTGAGCGGGGTAGGTGGGGGGCACATAAAAGTACTTGCAAATGAAAGAGGTTGTAGCGTCTGTGGAATTGTTGAAGATGACTGCCATTGTTTAATAATCAAATGCAGGAATTTGAAGAATGTAGACGAGGATGTTTGCCTGTGAAGCTTGAAGAGAAACTAAGTAGGTTTGAATTTGTCAACTTTTTAAAGAAAAAGAATGATCAGGAATGTAAAGTATTGTCTGTTTTAAGTGCATGTGTTTTGAGGGAGTGAATGAAGAATGTCATGCAAATGAGAGTTTTGCGGCTGCATAGCACGAGGGTATATGTATCTTATTGGTGACTGTACTTGATAATTGTACTTGGTGATTGAATGTTGTATATTGATGAATTGGCCTCTGGCCTCATGAAACTATTAAATTGAATCGAATTGCTGAAAAAGCCTTTTCTGGTTACCATATAAACATAAAAGCCAAAGAGGTTACAGGAAGGAAAACACATGTGTACAAGCTTTGCAGTGTGAAATTTGAATTCCAGTAGTGACAGGAGGAAGTACATGTCAAAGTAGGGACAGTGGTTATGTTTATGAGAGAGGTTTTTTTCAATAAACTTCAAAGTTTACGTTGGAAAGACTTTAGTTGTCATCCCAGTCCATAGAGAGAGAAAAAAATGAACGAGCTTGTTTAATTTTATGCCTCTCTTAAGTGTAGAAGAAGATTTATGCTTAGCTTGATTTTATTGCGTAGTTGAGGTTAGATTATAATTCAAATGGATGATGTCATAAACTTGTCTGAAAAGGTGGATAGACTCATCTGTTGTACTTAGTTATTGTAGGTCTATTTCTGGATAGGCTTAAACAATGAAAGCAGTCAGCCTCCTTAGTAACCCACAGTAAAGTTGCGTCTGGGAAAAGTATTTTTTAATGCAAAAGTGTGTACAGCAAAGATCTGTAATGAAAGAGAACAACAACTCAGGTAACACTGTATGTTGTTTTATTCCCAAACTAAGGTTCAAAGAGGATTTTATTGAAAGTGAGGTTAGAATTGCTACACTAAATTGTTTGGTTGATCTTTTGGCCAGTGAGGAGCCATCAGCTGGGAAGTGAATCTCATAGGCCCTCTTGGATAATACAGAGAGTCATTCACAAACATACGCTGCAGCATATGTGCACGTCTGATATGTTTTAAATGGGGGCGAGGTTATTGATACTTTTCAAACCTTACACTAGATTTTAACTGGCTCTTTTCTCATCATTGTTGCACCTTAATCAGTGAATTGTGATTATCTTTTTATCTATATACATCAAAGAGCCCAAATAGTGAGAAAAACAGGGACTTTGAAATCTGTTATCATTTCATTACGCCAATAGTTCTTTTTACTTTTTTTAAACCTCTGATAAAAAAATGGAGACCTCCCCCCCCTTCCAACTCTAGTTCAATTGGGCTAGCTTAACTTTGCTTATGTTTGTTCATGTTGTTTTATAAATGTGACCAATGTTTCAAAAATCATATCTAAACAAACTTTTTTTCTTATCATGAAGGAAAACAATTCCTTAAATTTTGCTAAATATTTTTTGTCACAGTTTTTACTGCTGTAGGTCTTGTTTTAAAAGATTTTTAGTTTCAAAATTTCTTATTGAATATATGTGTAATGGTAAAAGTAACCTTTTGTGTTTTTCTTTGAATAATGTGAATTGATTTTTGGCCATTACAACAATATATATATCTTCAAGTTAAGGTCAAAGAATGATAAGAGTGATACATCCATGATTTGGGCAAAAAAGACAGCAACAAACCCAAACAAATTAGAATCAAGAACAACATTTACAGATACTGTTGTGGAACTAAATCGTTTTGTAAAACAATCCATTATCAAACCCTTTTTTATTTTAGGCAAAGGTGCACTCTATAAAAAGTATATGTCGTAAAAATGAACATCCTGTCAAGTTTTATTTCTAGCTGCAATTTAAGTTAGCAATTAGTTAATTTTGAGCAAGTAAAGATAACTGAGAGACTAGACAGGGTATGAGTCTTACTAATGAGTGAATCTATTTTTTGACACTTCTAAATACACAAAAAATGTATTTTTACTTTGTTGCTTTTTTGAATCTTTGATAATTTATTCATATATAAGGAATGTTTAATGGCCTTGAAAATTAAAATAAAATCCTTACCGTTTTTAAAAGGTATGCTGAGACTTTGCTTGACTCTCTTTCTCTCTGGTTCTTTTTGCTTTTCTCTTTCTGTAGCAATTTTTGGTACACAGCTTATAAAATGAAGTTGTAAATAGGATAATGCAAATTATAGCATGGCTTGACAAAAAAATCATAAGCAATCCCACTAATCAAGTTAAGTTTAGTTCTTGTGAAGGTATAGGACTTTTTGAATGAACTGAATTAAACTTTTAAGTGAAAATTTTAAAAACAATTTTTTGTTATGTTCTGAAAGATTAATAAACTTGATCCTCGCCCTTTAAATGCAGTTTTTAGGATTTTATGAAGTTAAAGAAATAAATTTCAACAAGTAAAAGAGTTTATAATTCTGCATATACATAATTATGTACATGTGTATATGCGTAGAGCCGGGCTGTGACTCTACACTATTTTAGACCTTTAGACCATTTGCACATTCCTCAGCTGTACCTCTCAGGATAAAGTGGAACCTCTCAATTAAGACCCTCTCAATAAAGACCCTTCTCTTATAAGACTTTAAATTTGAGGACATCTGCTTATATGTGTATAGTAATTTAACCCCTGAACAAAGACCCCCTTCTTATAAGACCTGTTTTTACCAACAATTTTCAAGGTCTTACTTCAGGTTTCCACTGTGTACATGTGAGTTACAGAGCCACAATCTTTATATATTAACATCAAAGTAGGCATTGTGGCATAGTTCATATCATTGTTTTTAATTGTTAATTTTGTGAAATACTTGTACCTATTGGACTCATGTTACCAAAAATCTTTTTTACTTTTAATTTACACTGTACAATAGACATTGATTTATACCCAAAGCATAGTCTGTAATCTTGAAAAATGAAGAATATTTATACTAATAGTAATACTCTCTTCATTAGTTTTCATTAAGACACAAAGCACCAAGTCATCAAAATTTAATGCAAGTGGAAGGCAGCAATCAACATTACACTTTAGGCTACTTTCTTATTTGCTAAATAAACTTAATAAGACTATTTACCTTAGGTTAAGTTTCAATTAAATAAAAAATTTTAAAGAAAAGCCCAATGGACGGAGGCGAATTTATATCGATACATTTTGTCTGTTAGGGGCAATGTTGTTCCTGTCTCGGAACTCCTGCTCAAACTTTGTGAATCAGCCACATAGTTTGCCAATCTCCTAAAGAAGGTTGATACTGTGTCTATTTGTTCACCGCCATATACTGCTATGATCAGAATGACAGAAGTATTAAGGTTAGTATACAGGGAGAATTAGATTACTGAAATATTTAAATCTTTCAATTTCCCTCACATATTTTCTTGCTTTTGTTTTGTTTGTCATTTCATAACTTAGGCACTCATACTCATACATGTCTTAAGTACACATATAATTTATTTTTATATGATAGATGTATGAAACAAAACGCTTTGAAGGTTAAAAATAATAGAAAAATGTCTTTTTTTTCTTTAACTTTAAATTAAATTTTCATACATAATGAAATTAAACTGTTTTTTACCCAATAAGTTCTTTATAACTCAGGGATGGGCAGCCTCAGGATTTATACTAAATTCAGGATTTTTTCTTCCTATTTTGATGAAAAGGTCCTGATCAAAATTTTAACTAAACGATCCTGTAGATTTTCTCCCCCTTAGGTCCATTAGCACAGAAATTCCAGTAAATTAATTTATACATTTGTCTTTGATTAACAGACTTACACTATTTGTGTAATGATTGCCTGTGGATTACATTAAACTTTGAAATGATAATTAGGAGGAGTAATGTTATAAGATCATGTCATGTACTGTGCGTCACAGCCATTATGACGTCAGGATTTTTGCCACAAGTAGTGCCCATCCCTGATAACTGCATTTCAGTATTTTTTTAAATTGAGATTTTTTATGGTGCCTGCTTTATTTTGCTTAAACATGAAAATCCTCTTTTTTTAAGCAAGGATCTTGATATACAATTTTTTATAATAAAGACCATGATTTGAGAGGAGCAAAGGCTACAGATATACTTGTAGTTGCTTTATTAATTGCTAGCTACAAATTTCTTTTCAGTATATTTTTTACTCTGTAAAGTGTCAAAAATACTAATGTAAGCAATTGAAGACCTAGAATGCCTGTATCTTTACAGATTGTTTGATTCACAAATGGATCTTTTAAATTTTTATCCTTATCATGTCAATAGGTTCATTAAAAGTATCAAAGCAGTTGATTAGGAATTAGTTTTGGGAAGATTTATTAGCCGAATATGTTGCTTTTGCTCAGTAACTATTGGGTTTATATATTGACCCAATAGTCTTGAAAGGGTAATACAAATACAATACAAGTATCTAAAAAGTGAAACTGCTTATTATTGACTTTTGGCATTTCAACCATTTGTTTATCTATGAAAGGTTGAGTAGAATACAAGTGCTTGTAAATGTGAGTAGACACCTTTTTTACATTGATACAAGTATATGCTGAAAGTTCAACTGAATAAAAATGTATATAAATAAATCCACTTTTAGCCTCACTTTTATGTTACTTAGAGTTATATTTAATACCTGTAATTATTAGCTTTTTCTAAATTCCAGTAAAATAATTAGTCTGCATACATACTCTAAAAGGGAATACAAGTTATTATTGGCTATAGAGTAGCATTTATAGCTTAAGTATGGCTTATGAGATGAAAAAAAAAACTTTGTAAAAATGGGATTTTTTTTTGTAAATACACTAAAAATATCAGTGTTTGAGCTTTTTTTTACATTGAGTTGCTTAATCTTTCAAAGGATTAAAGCTGCCCTTATAATGTCGTATCATGTGCAACTTCCATTGGTGTTGGTCAATGTGAGACAACTAATTGTCTGCCACAAGGGTACTATAATTTGACTTGAGTCATTGTTTATTGGCACACATATTAATAATTAAATTTTATCACTTGTAAATGTACATGTGTATTTCATCTTATGCTTTACAGCTTTAAACCTTCGAAAAAATGGCTTGAATAGTGAAATTATTTGTACTTAAAAAACTAGTTAATGTTATCTTTAAATCTTTTTTAATAAAAAATCTTTGAATGCATTAACTTGTAATTTTAATTTCCTTGAAAGTGAGCATCACTGGTTCTCAATATTCAAATTGCAGCAAGTTGAACAAGACAGGAAATTATCAGGATATCGAAGAAATTTTTTCCTGTTATAAACTGTTAACGAGCTTCTCAAAACTTAACGGGCTTCTCAAAACTTTTTATGTATACATAGTATTATAATATCTAAAATTCCTCAACTAGACTGGTTTCGTGTTTTTAGTTATTTGTACCATGTTCTTTCAAGTGTGTACATGTAGTTACATAAACTGTTCTTCACATATTTCCATCACCAAATAAATTTAATTTTGTCATTCTTCAAAAAGTTTAGGAATACAGTTGAGTCAACACCTTTGGGCAGGACCAGTTTTTTGTGATTCTTAACTCTTCGTAATGGTTTAAGTCAATAATTCATTGAAATTCTAAGGTGTTAACTTTATCCAGATATAACTAAGTCATCATAAAACTAAATTAAAAAAAATTAAGATCTTTAAAGTAAACGTGCATGATCAATGTCTTTTTTAAAATTACTTTTTCTAGGCAATAAACTTTTCCCTAGTCTAAGTAACACTTTTCTTTATAAATCACATAAAATATTGCATGGAACTAGCTACTGCTGGTTACAATGAAACTTGTGTCTATTCGAGTTCTGGTCTCTCCATCATTTCAGCGAATTCTGGATATGTCACGGTGCCGTCACCTTTCTTGTCAGCAAAGTGAATCATTTCTTGTAGTTTCTCTATAGAAATGTCCTCTTTGAGTTCCTCTGCGATTTCCTGGAAAAGTGCATGGGTATTTTATTTTACAAAGGGTTTGAGTTATTCTCCATAAAAATTTACATTTACATCTACATTTGTACTTCCTATGATAATGTTCGCATCAAGTTCTTAAAAAAGGTGCAAACAATTAAAAAAAATTAAGTGTATGGAAAATCTCAATACAAAATACATGTATGTCAACTTCTCATTGTAGTACGTGTAATAATAATCTAAAGTCCAAACAAATACATAAATCAATCAATGCAATGTTTTTTTTACACTGATACCGCCTGCAGTGCAAAGACAATGAAGGACTGACATGATAAATGTCTTTAATTCTTGTCTAGTCTATGACACCAAAGTCTTATTTCAGATTCGTTGCCATCAAAATGAATTCCCCTTTTTTGCAACACCGCACCTGAAGACTTACCATAAGATTTTCCAAAGTGATCACGCCGGTGTCAGCAGAGCTAAACATTTTGAACGCTATTAAAATATCTTCTTTTTTGTCATCTTCAGTCATCTTGGCCGCCATTAAGTTGTAGTAGTCTTTGAAGTCAATCGTTTCGTTGTGGCCTCTTGAGGTCCCTTTGGCTGATTGAAAAAACAAAACAAGATTACATGTACATGTTTTTACTTTACCGTATAGGTCTGCACAAAAAAAAAAGATTAAAAAGAAGAGGCGATCGAATTTTTTTTCTCCTACACAAAAATTGTAGAATTTGTACGTATGTACCCGCAATCTCCACACTCATCTCAGTCTCACTTTCCCTCTTACTATCCCACATCTCTCTCCAGCTCTCTCTATCTCTCAATCTATTCACTATGACATTTTGGTCTTGAATCCCCACTCTCTCCATTTTATCATCATCCCATTATTATCATTATTGGAACCGATACTTCTTTAGCCTTGTTTTAAGTCCTTCATTTACTTCAATTCATGTCTTTTATCTCTTTGAAAAAAAAATCGCGCGAAAAGACAAAAAAATTCATGATCATATATAAGTGGTCATTGTATTCGGGCAATTCTTTTGGAGTCACACGGCAACACATGGCATATTACTTAATTGCACCGAATATTAAATATTGTATGGGCTTAACACCCGCATTGAACCTACCAATTATTTCTTCAATATCGGAGACCTTGGGCTCGTACCCAAGGGCTTGCACTGAAAGGAGAAAACTGCGCTGTTCGACCAATCCACTCCCTCGCGGGTCAAAAACCCCAAAAGCTTCGCTAAGCTCCATCTTCTGTTTGGACGTCAATTCTGGCTTGGCTCCATACTTTCTGGCTGGAAGCTCCAACTCTTCCTGTTGTCTCTTCTTCAGAAAAGACTGAAATTTGCTGGAGTTGTATGATCCAGAATTTGGACTTCCATGGGAGTGGTTGTCGGGAAGAGAGCGATATGAACGATTAAAAACAGTTGAAGAGCCCTCTAAAAGTAAAAGTAATAAAGCTAAGGCCAGTTCGTCAAGAAAAAATGCTGTACCCATTTTGTAATAGCTTTTGCTCTCAATTGCAATTCATCTGCAATAGTTGCTTACCGCTACTTGGTAAGATGAGTCCTCTTTGCCTTAACTATACTAAGAACTCTAAGAGGTAGATCATTAGAGCTTTTAAGCACCAATTTGTTTACGTTTAGACTGACACTAGTACAAAATAACAGGTCTGTTCACAATGGTGGCTTAGAAAGAGGGCAGTCAGTTTAACATATGAACATACATAAATTATGAACGTCTTTACACGAGCAAAAGATGAAATGGAGTAGAATGAATTTGACCTACATCTCCAAAGTGTCGCGTGGGTCTTGGTGTCAGTGGGGGTTAGATTCAATAACCTGTTCCGGATTCCCGCCATTCCATGTTTAATTTTATGTTACGCGAGTGCCGATCGGTCTAGAAAAGTAGCAGCATTTCATTGGTTGATATAAATAGTAATGGTGGATTGCACTTGGGGTGCTGTTTGGGTTAGATACTATGTAAATAATATCACTTGAATTTCCTTGCCTCTTGGGGCTAGGCTGAAGATTTTGTATTCGGGCTCGTATACATTATTTTATCTAGATCTAGTCTTTTTGCATGTAAAAGAAATACTCATATTAATTACATCTTTCACGGCTATAAAGCACACTGGAAGTAATTATATTAGGATGAAAAATTTGAGTGGCAACGTTTCTGTCATTCTGTTCTAGATCTAGATCTACCGAATGGTGTACGAAAACCAGTCAACACCGATACATCCAGTCCAACTCACAAGGCAAGATTAGAGAAGGGATTCTGGCCTAGAAAGTATCAAGAGAAGTGGGGATTTCATAAAAATTAAAATGCTATGAAAAGCTGACTCAGGTTCGAGTCCAAGGATGGAAACTTGGTTGGTGCCTTTTTAAAATCATTTAGATCTAGTCTAACTAAAGTGACTATAAACAACATCCCAAACAGTACCACAAAAAATATCCGCCACAAGGCGGTTTGTTGACCCCCATAGTCACGTGACTTTTTCCGGGTAGTAATAGGTCAGATTCATTGAGGCTGACCTACGTCCAGTCATCCACCCGAATGTTATCACGTGATCATTGTTGTTGAAGCGAAATGGTGAAGAGGTGAGGCTGAAGAGATTAGTATCTCACAATTGCATGTATGTAGCATTCATCACATGACCTTGCTGAGTTTTGAGTCAGCGTCGCTGATGAGAATGAGACGTGCAAGTCAACCACACCAGTTCGTCACGCTGCTAAAACAATGTTCTATCTCAGAGATGAACACTGCCCACCAGTAATAATAATCTTTGTTGAATATATCGTCACTTGTATTTGTACTTAAAATTGTGAAAATCGGCTGGGCTTATATTCAGTTAACAATATTATTATAATAAATTTCTGTAGTATGCAGCAAAAACAGCAGCAGCAGCAACAACAACAACAACAACAAAACAAACTTATATGTTAGCAACATGACCAGTTACACATACAATGATTTTGAAAAGAAGCATGCCAGTAACTATAATTCGATATAAATTAAGTTTTCTGTAAAATGCTCTTTTTAACTTACAAACTCATCTTTGTCTAGATCTACGCCAATTTTTTAGATGCAGGAAGTAGCAGCAATCATTTGTGGCTCAAATTTATTTCTGAATGTTTTGTTCCTTAGTTGTGCAACTTTGTGCTATCCCCACTTTCTTCAAGAAATACTAAAAGAGAGAGCTTTTCGTGTAAAACGCATCAGCAATGTACACACGATTTTTTTCTGTAAAAATAAATTTATAATAAAAAAAATCATAAATGTTTATATGTATATAGCAGCCTTTTCTTTAAATTGAGCTCAAGGCGCTTTACATTAAGTTAAAATACATATCTATAATAGAAAAAATTATATAAAATATAACATAGATCAGTAAGACTGCACATAAGTAAAAGAACATGTTAGAATAAAGATTACCAATATTAAAAATTATAGGCCTATATACTCTAAAAATCCGATTTTTCAAAAGAAAAAGCCTTGTGTCTAAAAACATTCATTAAAGTCACTGATACATTAAGAAATAAATGCTTGCTTAAATAGATGCGTCTCTAAATTTGCTTTAAATGATAACAGAGAATCAACATTTTTTACATCTTCAGGTAAGGCATTCCAAATGATGGCAGAATGAAAGGAAAAGGTGCGCTCACCATGATTCTTTAACTTTTGTCTAGACCTTTGTAACAGACTTTTGGTTACAGATCTAAGTTGTCGAGCTGGAGCATTATCGTCCCACAAATATTGTGAAATAGTTTGGAAATGATGGATCATGTAAGCATTGATAAGCCAGGATAGCCAGCTTATACTCTACCCGAAATTTAATGGGGAGCCAATGCAGATCAATAAGGTGGGAGGTAATGCGTGTCTCTTTGATGTTTTCAGGATTAATCTGGGTTAATCGTGATTTTGGATTTGTTGCAGTTTGTACAATTTGTTATCCGGTACCGCGTACAAAGAATTACAATAGTCAAGTCTGGACAATACAAACGAGCATACAAGCTTTGTAACAGCTTCTTCAGAAAGGTACTTTTTGATGTGTGAAATCGTTCTTAATTCATTATAACATTTCGTCTGGTATGTGAGATGTGATCATTCATATGTAAGTTAAAATCAACGAAAACGCCTTGGTTCTTTACTCTGCTGCTTATCATTAACTCCTGATTGTTCACAGTTTGAATTTCAATGTTGCGCAGTTTTGATTCTGTGCCTATGATAATAATGTCAGTTTTTTATTCAACTTATTGGCAGCCATCCAGTTGGAAACATCTATCACACACTCATTCAGCGATTGCATAACAACGCTTACACTGTCTTGTAAAAAAAGCAAAGCTGGTAAATACGACTAACTGCAAACCGTTCTAACTGAACAAAATCAATGAATATTCTTGACAAAAACTTTGCTGTATTTTAATATTCTAATCCTTTCGTAGTATAGATACAGCAATATGTACAATTAGCATGACTGAGTGACATTGACTTTTTCCACATATACCATGAAATACATTGATTTAAAACAATTCTTCACTAAATTCAGCCTTTACTCGAAAACGTTTTTTTTATTGTAATTGTTCACCGATTTGAAGATATTCCGCTATAATTAATGATTTTTTTTACTAAACTGTCGTTATCAAGCTAAGAAGCGTAACAGCGCGTTTATTGCACTGAATGTGTTAATATGTAATTAATTCAGTATGGTAAAAAAATGGAGAACAATCGTCGGCACAATATTTGTTCTTTTCACAGAGATGTTTAATATTACACACACACGCACACACACATACACATCACGACTTGGTGAGGAATGAGAACATTGAATTGTTTTTTTTTAGTCTTTTTCTCTACATCGATACTTATACAACTCGGTTAAAATTTGACTGTGAATATTCCCCTAAAGATTGCATGGACTTAACCGGAGTAACCTGAAATAAAAAAGTAGTTTTTTCAATTTGAAAAAATTGTAAAAATATATACAACGCAGCTGTTTTATATGAAAGGTTAACTAATTATGAGAAGCTGATGAAGAAAACAAAAGCATTTGTGACAATGAAAAAGTCATTTTGAACATTTCAAGTGTACTCCCTTCCCTGCAGGAGGGTCGTCCTAGTATCAGACCAAAGGTGTACCGGGCGACTTTATATTCTTTTTGTATCACAAGAATGCTATCATTCGTACCCCACTAGATACCGGTAATTTCCCTATTGATTCTAGTTGTCAATAAGCTGTAACAGCCATTTCTGTTATATTTTTGGTTAGAGGCAAAATGGGGCAACTTTGCACTGAAACAGGAAACTTCAGATCTGTATCAATTGGGTTGAAAACTGCAAGTTTAATATTTTGATGCATATTATTATGTAAATCTATATCATATATGTCTTATGAGATAGATAATAAGACCATAAATACCTTTATTGCTCTATAGAATGCGAGAAAATAGATAGCAACAATTTCAGCGAAAAAATCGATCCCAAGTTACTCACACGATTTTCATCGTTTTGGGGTTTTTATTCATGGCTAGCACGCACGCAAAAGTATACTATTGATCGTATCTCAGTTTTCATATTCAAGGGAGACACTCAAAATAATCACTTTTACCGTGAGCTATCAAAATAATTGTAGAGTTTCCCCACCTTCGTGCAGGAAATCTATAGTCACCTCTAATTTAGACTGTGAGACAACAAGCTTAGGGTGAATCAAGCACAAGTTAGAATTTTGCATATTAAATTATGAACATCTTTTTTCAATGAAGGCTTTTTATATTAAGTGCTCTGAGAGTTTCAGAATTTTAACATTGCCATTTCTTTGTCTTACTATGCAACGATATTTAAAAAAATAGATACATTTTTTTACCAACTGCTGCGGATTAGGAAAATGGCTAAAACAGTAAAAGACCCAAATTTTGCGTCGATAGGTAAGGTAATGCATCATTCTAGGGACATGCACAAGCCAGGCACAACCGCCATGACTTATTTTAGATGTACATGTATACTAAATCATCAGAACCCCCGTGGTTTGGTCGGTAGAGCGTCGTGCTAATAATGTGAACGTCGAGGTGTGCGAATATGAGGAGTTCGATCCCCACACTCGCCAACTATTTTTTAACCCCCCCCCCCTCAAAGCGCTAGGCTTTTTTAATTGAATGAACTTGGTTATAGAGTTCAATCTACATTTAAAAAAATTAACGGCTTATCATTTTATCATCTTGTTCAGACGAACAACATGGCAGAGTAGGACTTTTTGAGTAGGCCGGCAACTCTCATATAAGGATTGTCTTTTTTCGCAACCAGTCTAAATCAGTTGGATGTCACATTTTCACCCTTACTTTAACCAATTCCATTATCTTAGCATTAATCCGCGAAATTGGCGAGCATTTCACTAGTTATCTAGAAGGATATAAAATGGTTTTTTTATTATTAACTGTCATTAAGTAAGTTACTCTAGCATTTGAAGGGCCCTAGTTCAAAACTCATCGGAGCGACTTTTGCCTGATTCCAACCGACGAAAAGGTGCGCCATTTGTGAAAAAGGAAGGCGAAGGCATTGGTGATTACCAAGATGCATGATAGATTGAGATCATAACTATTTAAAAAATATATAAAAAATAGTTCCTTTATGGCTGCTTTGAAGTTAAAAAAAGCTAGTGTTGTTTTTGGCCCAGTTGGTGTTTCTGAAGGCGAGTGATTTCTTGTGACACGATCTGTGAGATATACCAAGTTAAATCAGGAACAGGTAAAAGGTTGGACATTTTGAGCTACAAATATTTTTTTTGTATCTCACACCCTGCAAGAGGTTTAAAAAGAACTAACTGTAGCTTTTCTATAACCTAAGATGTTGTTCTTCAAGGCGTGTTCAATAGTTAGTACATGTACCAATAGCCAAAACTCAGCCAAAGTGGGACATTTTCATTTTTTTGGATATTATAATATCTGACCAAAAAGCATAAAACTCCACCAACGTAATGAAAAAGACAGAACGCATTTATTTCTAATAGTTTTTTTAAAAGCAAAGTCAAAGTAAGGATACTTGAGTGATTTTTAAGGAGTTTGACACTGAGAAATTGCCTGTAGCGTAGAATGGGACTGGGCGACTTTGGCTGGGTTTTCAGTATTAGGGTCACCGTTTATACAAATCCAAGTGTACTCCACCCACTAAGTATCAGACTGGGTTTTCACGGTAGCATACTAACAAGATCTTTTATTACCCATAACTTGGTACTTATTTGATCCCTGAGTGCGGCGAGAAAATGTGTAAAAATAGCGTTTCTCAAGGACTAATCGTCGACCTGCAAAACCCAGTAAATTTTATGCGCTACGGGCATGCTCAGGAGGACGAAGCCTATAGCAGAGAAATTCCAAGATGACTTATCGGCTAACGAGGCCCGTCAGCCATTCGTTTGCTGTGAAATCCACGAAACCTACGGGTGTTATTAAGTCATACGTTATCGTCGTCGGCGCGCAAGGTCTCTAGTGGCTCAAACCACAGACCTCTCAGTCCGAAAGTAGAGTGTTTACCCCTAGACCACGAAGCCACACAAAAAGGTGGTTTAAGGCCTCCTCCACCGAAGGCAGTCTCAAGAGTTTACACATTTCCCCTAGCAGACAAATACACACCGGAACAATTAACTCTCTTACAGTGCTGTTGCCTGTTTGGCGCTCAAATACTAGCATTCCACAAATCTCAAGCACTGCCGGTAGCCAGTACCCATTTTACAGGTGGTGAATCGAGGAAAGCGTGGATGAGCCCCAAGGCATTCCGCCATATCCGAATCATGAGTGCGATGCGCAAACCATTGAGTCACGATGCCACAAGGCGCCTGTTTTCGATTGAGTTGAGTACATTGTACGCCTATGGAACGCAGCTTACTATGTTGTCTACATGGCCAGTGCTAGCTCAATTCAGACATAACGGTTGAAAACGCATTTTTGTCAGAAAATAGCCCCAACAAAAAATATTTTTTTTTAAAAGAAATATTTCTAATAGAGGTAATTAAAAAGTAAAATGACCTTTTTCGGATCAACCGAAAGGACAGTTACCTTTTTGTGTTTTTCTCCGATATGAAACAATAAAAAAAAATGTCAACTATTCATCCGGTAGAGCATTTCTCTTCGTTTTTTTGCCACTATGGGTACGTAAAAAAACCACGTGGTCATTGCAATATCTCTTTCACCTACTTTTAGTCCGCCACCACATTAACTAACATAAGACCTACTAATGCTAATTTTGCCGCAACACCATGCTCTATACATGTCGCCACTAGAAGCACCATCTCAGCGCATTTAAGGTGAGTATGCTTGTAGATAATAGTTCCACGAAAAACCAACCACAAAAGCCCAACCGTTTTGCTGTTCGTGACAAAGTGTCTGACATATTTTGGCTTAAAGTTAAAGCCTCGTAGTGATCTAAGTTTTTGTAATTGTCCTCTGCGCAAACTCAGTGAAAACATTTTCACCCACAAGTTAAAATTTGTGGTGCCCCTGGGTTAGAAGTAAATGCCCCCCAAACTATGAAACTGTATAGTCATCAATCGAATGACAATGTTCAGAAAACGGCCAGAAACATTCAGGTAACTTTCCCAAACCATACTACACTTCAGAACTGCCCGGCATCATCTCACGGTCAGTAACTACACAAACTAAAGTAAAAGTTAAGTGAGCCTATAAAAGAGAATTAGCTGTAATCGAAGGTTGCAATACTCCTTCAAACATGTATTTTATACAATTTCTTTTAAAAAGACAATTGTCTGGACTTAAATACGATCAACTGCATTATTAATGAAATCTGCGCACAGTTTCATCGAGGTATGAAGGTAATTTTTTGGGAATACATGTATATGTTTATTACCTTCAAATTTTGACAGAAAAAAATCGTCCAAACATTATTTTTCTAATTCATCTATATCATTTCTTTAAGAACTGAATTTTCATACACGTAGCTTATTCAGAGGGTATAGCGACTTGCGAAGTAACATAACGAATACTATTTTCAAATACGACGACCCAATTGCTTCATATCTGTAATTAACAAAACAGGGATGACTCAAATCTATCGTTTAATTCACTCTTCCAATAGTGCTATTTACGTTACGTTTTTTTCCAAAGCAAAAACAACGAATACCGCCTTCTATAATTGTACTGTATAACCCCAATCATGACATTTCCGATGTTGGATTTAGCAATGTAAAAGTGGAAAGACCGAACAGAGCCATTTGATTCTAGCTTTATTTCGGCTTACTGCGTCTTTTGAGGTTTTCTTTCTAATTGAATCAAAGTGCATGAGAATTTGAAACTGATTAAGAGACATTTAAACTGATTAACAAGAGTAATGATTCGATTCCTTTTTTGGCCCATTCGTCCTGAGGCGAAATTTAAACTATCACTAAAATGACCAGGTACGTTCCATTAGTTTTGTTTTCCCACTTTAAATAGGCTTATAGTAGTAACACAATCAGCACTAAAGAGTTTTAATTCCAGCAGCAGTAGTAGTTGTAGTAGTAGTAGTAGAAGTAATAATAATAGTAGTTGTTATAATAGTAGTAATAGTAGTAGCTACTGTAGTAGTAGTCGTAGTAGTAGTAGTTGTAGCAGTAGAACTAGTAGTAGCAATAATAGTAGTAGTAATAATAATAGTAGTAGTAGCAGCAGCAGCAACAATAGTAGTAGTAGTAGTAGTAGTAGTAGT
>BMAT01000051.1:95986-112623 GCA_019649035.1 Elysia marginata
GAGAGAGAGAGGGGAGAGAGAGAAATAAACATTAGAAGGATAGGTGGGAGAGAACTAAAGACAGATAAAGAGAACCGTAAAAAATAGAAATGAAAATAGGCAAATGAGAGGTAAAGAGAAAGAGAAAAAGGGATTGGAAAGTCCCCTCTCTACCTCAGATTGATAGGTGAAGAAAGATTACTAAAGTGCCCCTGTGCGGGGACAATATTATTATTAAAACCCCGGTAACTGTGTTAGACGTGGGCCACAGCCTGCAAATGTAGGCTTAAAGCTTTATAAGTGTCTTCGTCTATTGACAGAATTAATGGAAATCAAGCGACATGCTCTGGTCCCCAATGAGTACTTAACCAAAATCAGCAAGAGAGAGAGAGAGAGAGAGAGAGAGAAAGATAGAGAGAGAGAAAGATAGAGAGAGAGAGGTATTGGGTGTTTTAAGTGTTTAGCATGTACTGGTAAAATATAATGAGTCCTGTGCAAAATCACAGAACAAATTTGTCTTAGTTAAGATCGAGGATTGGCAGATGATCGATAATCAAAATCAATCGATTGTGACGGTATCATTTTAAATTTCTTTCCGATGTTATTCCCACCACTCAAACAAATATGTAGTGTTTAAACTGTAGGTTCCTTTAACTTTATAACATAATAAAGTAAGCTAGAAAGAGTTAAGGCAAGTTCAAAGTTGTGATACAGCTTTGCACTTCTATGTTCCTCTGACCGATTAGATATTTAGGAAAGTGCAGCAAACGAAATGGGCTATGTAAGCGGTCTGGGTTAAAGAGTCGATATGGTACCGAAACAAAAAAGGCTCTTATCAAAGATATGATCCGTTCCGCAACCGCGACTGCCATATATTCCAAACCTTTTCTGCTAATTTTTTTTTTCAGAGAAAAACTAACGTATATGTCGTGAACAAGTCGTAGTGTTTGTACTTTCGAATGAGGAGGAACGGGATTCGAACACGGGATTTCTATAATAGATCTGGCGTCAGACTCTGTACAATGATTACATTAGATCAACACTGGGATCGTAGAATTCAAACACAGACTTGGACTGTTTCAAGGAATCGTACAGCATTCCTTGGACAGCTTGTCTATGTGTCAGAAACTAGGCCGCTATAACACAGGCCGAAAACAACACATGAGTAAATGTCATATTCCCAATATTTTATATTAAATTTTGATTTGGCCGGCAAAGTACTCGTTGAGACCTTACTTGCACTAATAACTTTACTAAAACTCGAAAGAGATAGATCATTTAGAACTTTCACGCACCAATTTATTTACGTTTAGACTGACGGGCCTGTTGAGTATGGTGGCCTAATGCAGAAAAGAACAGAATGGAAGAATTGAGGAATTCTAAGTAACGGGCCAAACAACCCAAAATATTGACATTCCTTTACGCAGGGTCATTATATCTCTCCCTCTTTATCATTTTCTGCTCTGATGAGCTGAACATGTCAGCTCAAAAGTATTATTTGATGTGACATTTGAAACTTAGTGACGTATGTGAGATACATGTTCAGATTTATGTAAATGTTTTTGTAGTTACTTCTTAGCACGTCTCTGCAAAAATCCATTGAGCCATTATGGTGGGCGGTGCAGTTTTTAGGCGATATTGTGCGTGCACTTTTAACAGGGTTTTCAGTGATTGAACTGAAGTATGTAAGGTTAATCGATGAAGCGTGGCAGGGTCCGGGTTTAAAAAAAAATTGAAATTATAGCTAATCTTTCTTGTGGTGTGAGAAACAGAGCAGATACATCATAGGTGGGATTATTATGGCTACCAGAGACGCTGAGCAGACTCTCTGATACGCCTGTCAGTCACTCTACAGGATAACTTGAGATTTGCATGAATGTGGCCTGAGGCCAGACTGAACACAGACTGAACATGATCGAATATGGACTGAAAAAACTTATATGTCGCCTGTAAAGTCCATGTCTAACACCGGCCACATTTAGCAAACTGTTAGCCTGTGTTTGGACTGAAAGCAGTCAGTCTGAATTCTGTCTCCCTAAAATATCTTTGAGGTCGGGTGAGACCGAAATAATAATGTAATATATATTAGATGAACTAGATCTATCCGAGCGGGCGCTGTCGTTTTGTCGTCGCCCATTGTCTTGTCTTGTTTTTGAGAATACTGACGTCTACTATAATCTTTATTGTATTAAAATCTATTGAGGGTTAGAAAGTTTACGGAAATTTTAAAGAAAATAACATTTTAAAGGTATCAAAGATTTTTTTGAGGCGATGCAACACAAAATAACCCACCTGTGCAGCACGTACAGAAATAAGTTGAAGGAAATGGATAGGAGCAAAATCTCCGGGGCCAAGAAACCCATTAATGTATGGGCACATTCTGATAAACATGCCTTGATGTGCTCATAATATAATATTTTAACTGTATAGGCTCTGAGTGAAATCTTGGTGAAGGACAGGGTTCACACGATTTGATAGCTTTTCCCATGAATCTTTTATAAACAAATTGGTGAGAGCTTCGTCTATCGGATTTTAAGGCAGAGAGATAGAGAGAAAGAAACAGATTAATAAAAAAAAGGTATTGAAATGGTGAAAACACATGATCAAGGCGACTAGAGAGTACGGTTTATTTTCTCTTCGGATCAGTATTTCTGCACTTTCCACGCGCCTCCCTCAATATACAGAGTTATCCCCTGGCAATGATAATGATATTAATGATTATAATTATCTTGATAAGTTTATCATGGTTTTAAAACAAATGTAAAAAATATCAATCGTATAACACAAATAATTAATTTTTAATGTGAGGAATTTAGAATAATTTAGTGATTTTTATTTAGTATAATATTAGTTACAAGAGCGTCAGTAATAAAGAAATAATAACAATTATTACAATAAAAATGATGTTATTACAATTTTTTCTTCTGTTTTAATTATTATTATGTTTTTGTAATTATTATTATTATTTTTTGTCCTGAAGTAGATAATTTGTTATTGTCCAAAATCATTGGGCCAAAATATTTATCTAAGATTAAAGATTTAGACATATAATTTATCTTTTTATGATTGTGCCTGACATTTCACCTGCCTACATTCAAGTCAGTGACAGAAGAAAAACATTCTTTAAAGTTGCTGCTGGCAATAAAATTGATTTTTCTCTTTCTTTTGTATTTGGATTGCTTTTGTAATACGTATTTCTATTGTAACTATTATTGTTGTTACGACTGCGGGCGTGTCGGTGCATAGGCTACCTGTCAGCCTTTTATTAATATTCTCTATTGTGTGGTCTTCTCCCCAGAACTGCTAAGAACCACAAGCTAAATCATTTAACAGCGAAGTTTCACAGTAAGCTTGAACATGTCATCAGCGTCGCCTAGCGGGTGAGGAAAGACAATCCAGACCGCTAGAGAAACATGGGTTGCGGCGGATCAAAGGGAGGTGGTGGAGCCAAGAACGATGATCCTCCCATTGAGCAGGTATAAACAAAAATTCAATAAGTTTTAAAAACAGGCACAATATTTGAAACTTTATTAAAATAAATCTATTAATTGAATATTTTTAAAAATTGTTTTTAGACTTTCTAAAATGTATATATTACTGTTGGTGTTATTGCTGTTGACTTTCTTTTCATTAACCGAAACGAATCTTTAATGAAAATTATGCAAATTATGTTTTTAGTTTGAATTACTTGGTTCTTGGTTTTTAAAAATAATATTGTCTCTTTATTAAGCAATTTCGTTGCTGAAAAAAAAACGGCGCAGAGAGAGAGATATAAAGATAGATAGATAGATAGATAGATAGAGAGAGAGAGAGAGAGAGAGAGAGAGAGAGAGAGAGAGAAAGAAAGCGAGAGAAAGAAAGAGAGAGAGAAAGAGAGCGAGAGAGAGAAAGAGAGCGAGAGAGGGAAAGAGAGCGAGAGAGAGAATGAGAGGGAGAAAGAAAGAAAGAAAGAGAGAGATAGATAGATAGATACAGAGAGAGAGAGAGAGAGAGAGAGAGAGAGAGAGAGAGAGAGAGAGATGTTTACACACAGTGAATACAATTTTGCCGCATCAATAATCAATCCTTCAGATTGACGTTCCCGATCTTGACCCTCGGTATCCACCCCCGAGCCCACCCCGAACTAACAAAGATGACTTCTTCAAGGCCTCCGACTATGCAAACATCGATGCTCAAATTAAACAAGTAAGATGCTCCCCCCCCTCCCTGTTCTGATGTCTATAAAAATGACCCAGTTTGTTAGTTGTTTCTAGTAATAGAATTTCTGGTTATGTTAGTTTTTTTGTTCACTTTTTTCTTTTCGGTACAATTTCTTTTTTGTTATATACTTTTAATATAATTTATTTTTCCCCCGTATATTGATAGTGTTATTATCTAGCTTTCTAACGCTCCTTTTCAACGAGTCGCGGAGTGTGGAGGGGGGAGGGGGCGCATTCTCGGTCCAAATGGGACCGACTTTTCTCACCAGGCTGAAAGTCTGTGCGAGTAAGGAGAGTTATTTAAGCATATTTTCAACAAGTGCGTCTGGGTTTATCAATACAACAGCTCACAGTGTATAATTCAACGTTCATCTTTAGTACAAGCTTATCAAACATGTTAGTCCGGATTGAAAAAAAAACCACCAGGGTCTTTTAACTTTAAGCTTGAGCTTGAATTTTTGACAGGTTGTGTCATTTTTGACCCGTGGGCATATATGTCTCTATTTCAAAATTTGAAGTTTAGAATATACAATCTGCCTTGCCGAATTCAAGGTTACTTTGAGTTCAACAATTTGTTCTTATATACCTTTACACAGTTTTATTCTTTGTCCTATGTCTTCATATTCTGGTATATCAATGTCTTTCACAGATTCTAAAAGTTTACATTATATTATCATATTTTGAAGATACTTTATATGCTTATCACCGAAACTACTTTCGATACATTTTGTTGGCAGTTAAACAGTTTTTTTTTGCTATAAACTATTCTTTCCCCTACCCTGTTGGACTTGTAGCAAGCATCTCGAATCAACATTTCCAGCTACGAGACTCTGGTGACAACTCTAGAAGGTTTCTGTACTACAGACCATCAGAAACTGCGAGCTATTTTTATGTGGCTGTTCTACCAGGACGTGCATGGCGCCTTCTACAGCGGCGTCACGGACCCTTACACTCCACGAGGATACATGAAGCTCATTAAGACAGCCAATGGATCCTACGCATCGTTCTTCGCCCAACTTTGTCGGTAAAATTGAGTTCTAATGGCGTTTGAATGTCTAATGCAAACAATAGGAAAGACCTATGTTATTGAACCTGAAAATAATAATCTTACTTATCAAAATTTCTCTGTAGGATTTTTTTTCTATCCTTTCTTTATTTTTTTCTATATTTTCCCAAATTCCACTCATATTTAGTACATGTAGTCATAAAATCATTATTGCATATTAATTTTTATTATCAATATAAGCATTCGTCACACAAAAGACTCAACCTCCTCCCTCAGTATTTTTAGTAATAAAAGTGAGTAACTGCAGGTAAAATATTTATATCTGAAAGTAAGATTTGACACAACAAAAACAGATGAAACTACTTCTTTGTAGGAACAAGGGGACCTGAACTTTTTCTTTGAGAACAAGAGGATTTGAATTCTTTTATTTTGCTGAGAGAAATTCAAATGGTCTATGCAATTTTTCATTGAAAATTTCTAAATTTTGTTGAGAGAAAACCAGGTTAGTGTCTAGGTTGACCTAAACGTTACTCCATGCTCCCCCCTCTCTGGCAGAGCTGCCGGCATCCCATGCAATGTGATCCGCGGTGTAGGGCGAGGTGACTCCTACATTGTGGGTCAAACGGATATGACGGGTCTCAAGTCAGCCTGGTGCGCTGTCTATGTGGACGATGACTGGAGGCTGGTGCATCCCTTGTGGGCTTACTTCAACGAAAAACAAACCTACGTAAATGGGTAAGGACCCTTTTAAAATATGTCTTCAGATTGCCACGTTCAGATCTAAGTAAAGGAAGAATGTCCCAAAAAATACGCCCAAAGTCTTGAACCAAAAGTTAAGTTTATTAAAATGGAGAGACTAAATAGTAGAAAATAGTGCATTCTATTAAACGTCAAAGAGTCCTATTTATCAAACAATTAAACAGATAGAATAGAATGGATGTTTGTTTATGTAAATCTTGCATACCAGGCGTGATCTTAACAGCTTAGAAGATATGGAAGGTTATGAAAATTAAGTCCTATAATCATTTGCAACCCCGTAGAGCAGTCTCTGCAGAGCTCAAAGAAGAGGTCTTTGCTTGATCATGGTATTTTGTATTTGATGATAATTGTAATATTTGAGGATGATTTTTTTATGCTGTGGTAGATGTCTGGGATAAAATGTATGACTTGTCTCTTTATTGCACCAAATAGAAGACGAATGCTCTAGAGGTTGCGACATCTTAAGCTGCAGTAAGGAATGACGCAATGCCCAAATGTAAAACAGAGAACAGGTTATAGTAAATAATACCAGCTTAACATACTCATAAAAGATAAGAAAATTGTTTTGAATCTTATGAAAAACCTGAATTTTGTGAATAAAAGCATTTTATATACCTATTTCGCTCCCACAGTAACCGCCCACCGGCCGGAACAAGGCGACCAACAGTGAATGAGTTTTTCTACTTGACAGATCCTAACAAAATGATTTGCTTCTGTCTGCCAGACGCGGCGGCGTGGCAACTCTTAAAGAAAAGTTGGGATGCTAAAAAGTTTGCCCGAAGCCCCCAGTTTACGGAAGACTATTTCTCCTCAGGGCTCATGCTGCCCAGAAAATACAACGCCATATTGCAGGCTGAGAATGGTATATGTGTCCTAGATTTTGACAACCATGCTCATGAAGAGCCTAAGGTTAATGCAACAGTGACATTTGAAAAGGATTCCGAGGACAATTCTGGCGGTGATTTTCCAGCGGATGTGCGTATGTCGGACTATGTTATTTCCTCCGCCACTTCCACAAGAAAGACAATAGCAGTCAAGTTCCCAGTGAGAGGACGATATATCGCCGACATTTATGGGGGGAAAAACTTAAACAATCCTAAAATAGTCCAATTCTGCATGATGTGCGAGGATACGGAGAGATCTCCACCACCTTTCCCACTCCGCCCAGAGGAAGGCTTCGGACTCCGGAGTGAACCCGCCTCCAGTTTGGGCATCTCCGATATAGTGCCCGAATCAGGCATAGTGCTAGTCCGGGCCACGCAAGTGAAACACTTCTCCTTTACAATAACACAACCTTTGGAGCTTCAGGCAAAACTCGTACACAATACAGCCAACGTTGCTGACCTTGAAGACTTTGTTAGCACTCAGGTGACCCAGCACCAAGGCCAGGTGAAAGTTGTCGTGCCAGAGGAGAGCTCACTCGAGTTCGGATTGCAAGTAAGTTTCATAGTGATATGCGCTAAAGAAAAATAACGAGTTGTTTGCGAATAATAGAGACCTTTAGCACACGCACCGTGTCTCACTACGCATACGTGAAAATCGGGAAAGCAGATCAGGAAACTATAAAAATATTGAAACCAGTTTCTAAAAATAGACCCACAGACGTTCCCGTCATGCTCACGCGTTGGCTGCTTTAAGTCTGTAATGAATAGTAAAGATCACCAGGTCCAACTATCATTCAGTCAGTAAAAACTGTCGATTTTACTTAACCATGGTACACAATACTCTACACGTTGCAAGACTGTCTTTTATTTTTGGAATTATTAACTTCATTTTTACTTTGCAGCTGTTAGTATTGTTTGTGATTTGTCGCTATGCACTATGCAGTCCAAAACTCTCAGAAACTTTTCTTTTTTAAATACATAAGGTCGCAGTACGTTACTAGTGTATGACAGACCAGTGTAAGCAGATCTAATGGTGCTAGAATAGCTTTGACTTCGCCCTACAAAATTAAATAGATTAGGCATTAAATATTGCAACAATCTACGAATTTTCAATTGACGTGAGATAGATTTGATGGCATACCGCTAGCTTAGCCCTGACAAAGATAAAACTTGGAATTTTCAAAATGTTGTAAGGGTTCAAGCCCACCCACAATAATTTTATATTCAACTCAGTACAAATATGAAATTTTAAAGCCATAATTTGAACATCTGTCAACTTTGAACTTAGAAATATATAGAATTTGCTCATTTTAAAGCTTTAGTAAGACTTTTTTTTATCTTTTATCTCAAAGGAATTCATTTCACTGCACTCTTGACAAAAGCTTTATAGCAGATGAGATTAGCTTGGATTTATACAATGATTTTGATATGGCTGATACAATAATTTATGAATGTTCTTTCATATTGATATTGTTTGCACAAGAATTTTATTTGGACCATAGATGCTTTGACTTTATTAATTATATGTTTTTAATCAAATTTCTCCCTTTTCACGCCCTCTGAGGAGTTTTGGGTACTGACCGTAAAAACTTTTGTAAGATGTTAAAAACTCCATTACATCAACCTCAACGCTTTCTGTATCATTAATTATTATCAATTTGAGATATATAAAAGCGTCGCACTGACAAAACTTCTAATAGTGTCCATAACACTGGGTGGCATGATATAATTTATTAGGGCTTAAAGCATGAAATAGTAGTGTTTTGCAATTCATTCACTTAATGATGCATAAATTGCAGCAACTTCGAAAAAAATGGAATCGTTTTTTTCCAAAGTGTGTTTATTGAATTGCATAAGTCCAATACAACAGAAATATGAATATAATTTATTTTGAGTTCTTGCCTTTTCTAGAGAAATTGATTTTTTAACAACATATAAGCGTTTAATATTAAAAAAAGCATCCTATTTTCATAATCACTTTGCTACATAACTCCTGTTTTAACATCTGCTCATTTATCGTAATTGCCAATTTCTTTTTGAAAAGAAAGCACAGAATGATTGACAATATTTGTAAACTTTAATTTTCCTTAAGCCAGTGAAGGCGATAAAATGACACCATTCTGTTACTATTGCAGTATATGAAGGACCATTTCGTTAGAGGAGAATCTAATACATCTTTAAGAAAGCTAAAGTACAAATCTTTTGAACTGTTATTAGAATGACAAAGATAAATTTAGATTCAAGATAAGTCTAGAATAATCATTTTGCATGAAAATTTTTACTGAGAAGACAATTGACCAGGAAATTTCGAAGCTTCCATGATCTGTTCTGTCGTTTTAGGATAAAGGCAAAGTTTGTGGTTTCCAAAGAACACGCAGAGAGCAAAAGGATGATGAATGTGGAATTTAGATGCACTCAGAAGAAAATAATTATGTTCATGGTATCTTTTTGTCTCGAAACTGCCTACAAAAAGCCATTGATTATCTAGTATAAACTATAACACATACAAACACATGTTTGAAGAAAGAACTGTCTAGTAATGCCTGGTAGGATACCGTTTTGTCTGATTTAAAAGAAAAGTTTTAACTTGGTCTATTGCCTATTTTATCCATCATGTAGATATTAATGGCTGAAGATGTAGCTTATCGTTGAAACTGTTGCATTATATATTTTTTTTTTCAAACATGATATTTTAAATATTATAATTGCTTGGCTGTCGGCATTCTATTTAGACTTTGATCCATAGAGTGTTAAAAAGAACTCGTGAAAAATTTAATTCGGCAGTTTTTCTCTTCTCAATAAACGTATTACAGGCGCATGAGGTTTGCCTGAATAATTTTACTCAGAGTAGTTTTACGTATTGCATACGCTTTGCACCAACAATATTAATCTCTTCTGTAAACCCTCTTTCTAATGCACGTTATAATCCTTTCTTGACCACAAGACTATATTTGAGGTAAATAAAAAAAACCCCAATTTTCTCCACCTTTCTCTAAGATAAGCGCGCGGCCTGCAAACACAACTCGACCATTTACTGTGATAGCCTCTTATCTTCTTGTGGATGAGAACTGGAGAAAGAAGACAGCTGTTGTATCTCCCAACAGAAATGTAAATAAGGTGAGCAGAAATAGTTTCCTAAAATTGCTAGTTTCAGTACAAAATAAAAGCCTATAGTTCCGTGATATGAATTACGTATTCTGGGCAGAGGTATTTAATTTTTCCTTTTTAATGTTTAGGGTGGTAAAATTAATCTATGAAAAGAGCTGTCTCTATTCGACGTATTAAGTACTGTCTCGAATTTCAATAGGAGTTTTATCCCATGTTCAGAAGAAGTGGCAATATTGATTTTGAAACAGGGTATTTTGGTTTACATCCCGTGCGGTTTCGTTTAACTCAGCGCTCTATCTCGCAAGTTCAAGAATGTTGTTGAAATATGTTTATATTGACCATATATTTGAGATTATATTTTCTGGGCGTTTAAAATGATACATGAAGAACAATTGTCTGCAAGTGAAACCCAACAGAAAAATAAAAATCTTTTTTTTTTCAGTTTATTAATTCTACAGACAAACCCTTAAGTCTTACAGTAAAATTGTAATTCAACGACCAACAAATCAAACGAATTTTGATTGTGATTCAGCTATCTCGAATTAAAGAATTTCTCTCTGTTTTATTTTTTATCTTTTGATACGAAGACAGAATGAAATGTGTTTTTTGTAATAATGGAACCTTTCTTCTGAGATTAATTGACATTTTGCAGCGGAGGGTGGGGGGGGGGGGTTAAAAGGTATAAAAACCATTTAGTTATCATTTTATTGTCCCTCTCTCCTATGGTGTTCTTGTCTATTTCTTCTAAAACACAAACTTGTATACCCACGATCGCAAACCTACATGCAGAACCAGAGTGACGCTGTACGCCGGGCCCTTGTGGCAGCCACCCAGAAGTCGGATATCCCACGCCTGGAAAAGGCTATCGACGACTTTGTGAAGCTCGGACTGTCCGACAACGGTGACTTGACCAGGGCGAGACACAAGCTCGTCGAGTTGCATCTGAGAAGTAAGCTAGGCTTCTATCTAAAGGTGCCACGTGTCTTGTAAAAACAGATGGAACAAAAGATACATTGCGAAAAAAATGGATAAAAGAAATGTTTTTTTTTCAAATTACTAATTCTGGGTATGTTCTGGAGTTAAGTGGTTGTCGAGCATATTGAATTTGTTGTTCACACTGAGGGGACTTGCCGCTCTCCTTTTTGATTACAAAAGGTCCTTTGTTTAACCCCCAAGCTAATCACAAAAAGAACACAAAAACCCAATAAAAAGACANNNNCCCCCCCCCCCAAAAAAAAAACAAAACAAAAAACAACAAAAAAACAGGAACCCAACCAAAACGAAGACCTATATAAATTTCTCATTGAAGCACACATTTTCCTTAAAGCGCTAGACAATAGGATAAAACAATCTCTGTGCAAAGGGCAATATGTTAATAGATTTACAACCAAATAACATTTTCCTTTTTACGACAAAACAATGAACGGTGAAAATTAAACTAAAACTTGAGACAACAACTATTGATTTTTTGCATAACTGTAATTATAATTATATTTTGTAAACTATACAAATATAGTAATCATAATACAAGCTACTCTATCATTATACAGATTTGCTAGGCTATAGGCCCTAGTCCTTAATTTTATTTGATCAATGAGTTAAAGGCTTGTAGAAAAAGGTCAGAAGTTTACATGACTGATGTGGGGGTCCTCTGTATTTAAAGTTTATGAAAGTATATCATTCAAGACAGATTGGTGAAAGAGGAGAAGTTATGCAAAATATATATTATTCATTGTTTCTATTTAATAATAGACCTAAGGATGCGAACCCTAGAGCGCAAGTTAGAACCTCTGGATAGCGCTATCCACGCAGCCAAAACGTCACATGTCGCAAACTATTTGATCGACACTAAAGAGATGAAGGTGAGTGAAGTAAAAGAGCTTCAGTCGAGCGTTTTATTTGTATAACATACTCATATAAATCTATTGCAGACGAGGAATTGTTGCCAAAACCCCAGTGGAATTCATAATACATTCTAGATTTTGTTTTTGTTGTCTCATTTACCTCACAACGACTGATTTCTTATTACCGAAAAAGAAAATAAAAGAGAAATGCCCTGGTGAAAATATTAAAAAGCAAAAAAAAACAAAACTGCAATACAAACTAATGTTTAAGTGTTTCGTTCACCATCAGCAAAGATTTATTTCCACTGCTAGTTCACAAATTTACAAACAAAATGTACATGTATACAGAGACATTCTCATAAACTGTGATCAAACTATACCGAGATATAAAGAATCGCCATGAAATCTCTAAAATCTATTTACTTTGCTCAGGATGCAGAAGCGGCCCAGAAGCAACTGCGTCGCCTCAAGCTATACATGCACAAGGTCTTAGCTCTGAACAAAGCGACCATATCTGAGATACACCGCTATCACAGACCCAAGCCTCTTGTCCATAATGTAATGAAAGCTACGTTTAGAATACTAGGCGAGCCAAACAATAAGATACAGGTAAACTGATCAAAGTTATCGTTAAACCCTGATTTAAAAGTGAGATTCCACAAAACTTTTTAGTAAATACATCATGATTAAATAGACAAATCACCATGCGTACTAAATTTACTTGCTAGGAGGTTCTATACGTGTAATTTAAAATATAATAATTCAGGCAGACGGATTGGTCAATGAAATCATGGTACTGGTGGTTCGAGAAGAAAAAGAAAAATAAGAAGAAATAGTAGTAGTACTAGTAGTAGTACTAATACTACTAGTAGTGGTAGTACTAGTAATACTACTGCTAGTAGTATTAGTAGTGGTAGTAGTAGTAAATTGAACAGGAGTCGCAGTAGAGCTGTGTAGATAAGCAAGTTAATTTTTTGAAAGGAAGGTATATATACCTTCCTTTCAAAAAATTGACTTGGTAGTAGTAGTAGTAGTAGTAGTAGTAGTAGTAGTAGTAGTAGTAGTAGTAGTAGTAGTAGTAGTAGTAGTACAGGTCAGAGATGTAAAAATAGCAGTAGAAGCATTCGTTGTCTTGGAAAAATTTTTTACCTTTGTAGTCATATACCCACCGATTTACAAATATCTTCTGTTAAGCTTTACTAACAATTCTGCAAAGTTATTTATATGAATTTTCTTCTCTGCACGCTAAATGTCGCAGCAATGGCGTTATATCCAAACCTGCATGAGACAACTGGGAAGGAACAGCATGATGGCCAGAGTCCGTCAGTTCGATCCAGTTCGTTTGAAGGAAGGCCAAGCCAAGGACGCTGAAACTTACCTAGACAAGACAAACAAATATCTCGTGCGCATGTGCAGTGCCGGTGCCGGAACTTTCTATGTCTGGGTTGGTTTTTGTATTGCTTAGGAAAATAACCAAAGCTTCTGTTATCCGTTATTAGAGTTTTTTTTTAAAGAAATGATTGTTTATGTCATTGAACAAAAACAAAAAAGTTGAAATAAAATTATCTATTAATAGTCTTGTTTAGTCTAAATCAACTGTGGTTAATGTTATCTCTATTATATGTTAAAGTCTCTGCGTGAAAAATTAAGCATTGACAGAAACGATGAAATACATTCAGGCAGACATTTTTGATATTGTGAAAAATGCATAGCTTTGAATTTTTTAAAACCAACTACCAAAAGCCTTTGGTGTATGAATATAATTATTTGAATTCGTTAGCATTAAATAATTGTCATTGCGGGTGACTTAATTCTATAGATACATGGCAACGGTTAAGAAATAAAACTTTTCCTACAAAGAACAGATTATAGCACAGCACTTGTTGAAATACTTTAAAACCTGCTACATTCTTTACTCTCTCAATTAGAGCAACAACATGATATCTGAATACCAAGGTAAAGGTCAGGTTGAGCCGCTAGACATCTCGAAAAGCAACAACAAATGGGGCAAACTCCTGAACCAGGTGGCCAACACGCACAGATCTGACGCCACTACCAGCAGGTCCCAGGGCCCGCCGTCACCGGTGAAGAAGGTGGAGCAGGAGGTCTACCTACCGAGCCCAGAGAAGAGTGTCTACGGGAGGGAGACCGAAAAGGGCAACTCTGGGTATGACGACTCCTGGGATCCCAACGTGCCCCAGGCTCGGTATGATAATGGTGTTTATGATGACGACGATGAGTTTGAGTTCACCTCTGGGTACGACTGGGACCCCAACGGACCTCCAAGCGGTCGAAACAATCATAGGCATGGATAAATTTGTTAGAATAACCACTTACTATGTAATGAAACTTATTCTTTGTTTGAGTAGCTTTTCTTCTCCACTCTTTTTTTCTTGCTCTCACTTAGATAATAGCGTTTCTGCGAAAACATTTCCTTTTAACTAGAAGTTCTGATCATCGTAACTCATCATTGAAAAAAAAAAGAAATTTCAGGAGACATTAAACTTAAAAATGGCAAAGCTCACAGCGTTTTAAGCTTCACCTAAGCTAATTACGTTAAATTCTTTGTTTTCGGAGAAGCCTCTATTCTCCTAAAGAAATGGTCATTATGTAGAAACTGAGACAGGCTTGAATACAATCGAACACACTCAACGATGACCTTTCCAAGTCAGGTTGAAATGATGAACGAAGATTTTGTCAAACTTTGTTCTGATATACGTCTTGGTATGATGTCATTTATATAAAATTTGCAAACAAAAGCTACGAGAACCTAACCCATCACTCAAAACAAAAAAGAACAATTGCTTGACTAGAAGACTTAAAACTAAAAGTAAGCATGGTACGTTATACGTGCACTTGAGGGATGTGAAAAGACATTTTCGACCTAAAACAGTTGACTAGCATGAAATTGTTCGTTGATAATGTGTTGAGCAAGCTTTGCAAATTTGAGATGTCTCTTAATTATCAACGCATTTGATATAAAGTCCTTCTCAAAGTTCCGTTGCACTTGTTAAGAAACTGGAACTGTTATTTTGTGAAACCCTAAAAATTATTTTAAAAAATCATAGCAAGAACCTGGCAGTTTTACTTTTTGAGATCCATTCTCATCTATAACATGTGGTAAAAACTAAGGCCTTAGAAATTTAGAGCTTCAAATTTATAAAATAAGAAAAAAAACCTTAAAATCTTAACAAAAAGAAAAGGAAGAGAGATAGGAGAGAAAAAAAGAGAGAAAGAGAGAGAGAGAGGTAGAGAGAGATATTAAGTCTTTTTTATTAATACTCTAGATATTCTCAACTTCACTTAGAATGCCCAACTTCCACACGCTCTTTAGATTTTCAAAATAAAAAAAAAAACCAATGTAAGTGCTTTTCAAAAATTTAATTTGAAAAATTATTGCAGAGGAAAAAAAATGAAAACAAGAAGCATACTTACTAGGGAAAATTGTTTTCAAGTACAACGACCCTTCTTGAATTCTTTTTGCACTATTAGAAATCATGACAGTCAGGATAAATAGGGCACAAGTAAAGATTTTGACACATTGGTCTATAATTTATTGCACTATCTTTCAAAACGTGAATGAAATATTTATACATCATAAGAAGCATAACAAATGTTAAGCTGTTTATATGTACATTATCTTTAAAGGGCTCCAACGAAAAAAAAATACTTGTGCCGTTTTAGTTTGGTTGCCTGACATATTTGCGTTCTGGTTCGAACAGTAATTTATTAGAGAGCGTTTTGACATGTTTTTTTTTCAGATAGATTTTCTCTAAGTTTTATGTGCTTCGATGTCTTCAAATCTCTAATTGAAACAATTTATCTATTGTTCAAAGTTAGACAATTGTATCATAGAAATGTAATGCGTTCGACTACAAATCTAAAGGTCTGTAACAAGATATCTAATACCCATTGTTGTTGATATTAAGTTTTGTCTTCAGGTCTACATATCCAAATACATAATGCATGTTGTAATTTATTTTGCCATACTCTTGTTGCTTTCAAATATATATATATCGTTTTGTTGCAGGTTTTTAGTTTTCGCTAAGATTACTAATAACATTAAACAGATAGATACGGTGGAAAATAGCCAGCTTTTCACGACTCAAACGGATTGTCTTCATTTAACACGAAAGAACTTAAGACTTATAAAAATTCTACTAGATGCTAGAAAGAAGTCTTGACATTAACTTAAGTAACCTAAAGGCGAAATGATATGTTTTATGACTTAAACTTTTCTAGAAAGGGCTGAAAGCGAGTGGCAATCAAAATTTTCTTGCTGAAAGAAGCAACAATAATTTTATTCAACCTTATGTTAAAACTAGTCTTATTCAAGTAAATATAAGCGCAGTTAGACAACAGTCATTAAAGTACAAATATTTATGATTAACTAAATAGTGATGGCAATGCAGTCGACAACAGTGACATTATATTGAAAACGACGAAACGAAACTGAAATCACAACCAAAACAACAAACGTAACATATCTCGTGACCATTCCAAATGTGTCAGATGCGGATATTCTGATTGAAAGAATTCCCTCTAAAGATCTATTTGTTCTTCTTTTTTATCAACAGTTTAACTCATTAGAAATCTTTTTACGTTTCAACAGAAAATGATGATTTTAAGCAGGTTTGACGTTTGGAAGCTAAAAAATGGTTTCTTTAAACTATCAACGCCTAGTAAAGACATCTGACTTATTTGGATTAGTTACGATACCAATACTATTAGATAAGCAAAGAAAAGGCAAAGAAGGAGAAGAAGAAGAAGAAGAAGAAAAAGAAGAAGAAGAAAAAAGGAGGAGAATAGTAATACTAACAATAAGAAGAAAACAATGAAGAAGAAGAAGAAGAAGAAG
>BMAT01000051.1:132457-145654 GCA_019649035.1 Elysia marginata
GGGGGGGGGGGGTGAACAGGAGGTATAAAGAAAGAGAGAGAAAGTAGAGAAGTAGATAGGGAGAGAGAGAAGAGACAGAGAGGAAAAGAAAGAGTGAGAGTGAGAATGAAAGAGAAAGAGAGGAGAGATAGATGAGATAGTGAGAAAAAAAGACAGGATAGATAGATAAAATAGATAGAAAAAGCAAAGTCTATCAGGTGAATGTAACACAGGAAGATACTATGAAAAAAATAAACACATCGGAATTACTAAGAACCAATTCAAAACAAGGCACAACCAATACAATTCAATGTTTTGACTACACAGCAGCACAAAGCGAACATATTTGGAAACTTATATGGTGCCAAACCCTAAACAATAAAAGTCCTAGGAGCTTCACATCAAGGCCTAAAATAATTGAATTTTAACAACACATAAGCCATTCCGCATATTACATAAACCAAACACCTGAGTAGAATAGAATGGAAAAGGTACACTCTTAAATTAAAAGTTGTCATTAATTTCGTTAACTTATATTAGGATAACTTTAACAAAGTTGTAAACTTAAATTTTGATTCACAATAATTAAAGTACAATCAAAATCTTTAAATGATTGTGTTAAAACTCTTGCTTTAAAAGATTGAATTATGCTAAAAAATAGAAAATTAAAAATCAATATACACCTCTCTCTTGCGCATATTTTGCCACTTATGACGAGTTCTCTAAAGTTTTCACGATTCAATATGATTTTGCCACTAAACTCTGTTTTTGGTTACACTAATTGTTTTTTTTTTGAAAACGTTAAAGATAAATAACGAATCATATGGTCCAAAGGCACGGTATAAAGTTGAAACAGAATTAGTTTTTGATTAACTGTTTTAAATGTGTATGTCTTATTTTTGCCCCAAAGCCATCCATCAGTTCAATTAGAAATATCTTTTAGAGCAGACAAGTTATCATTTTGCCCCGCACAAAAACACTAATGAGCTTATTCATCGACTGAAAAATTCTGGTACATTTTATATGTATGTGAAAAGGCTCACGTTTAAATATGACAAGCGAAGGATATCAAATTGGGCGCTGTAAGAAATTTTAATAGCTAGGAGAGGCAAGTTTGAGCTCATGGGGTTGTCAGATTATTTTTTGTCAAAAGTTTAGAAGCAATGCATTTTATTTTGACAGCCACCTAGCGAATGAGAAAAATAAGGTTAAGCCTCGTCATTAACAAAAGCGCTTCTCTTATCTTTTATTGACATTGAGCCTGCCTAGCGCTCTTTCCAAGTATTGTGTCTAAAATTTTTACAAGATTGATCATCGCCAAGTTTGTGTTGTCTGCGGTGCGCACATTCTGCGAGTTGATCAGCCAGAGCAGTATGGTTAGCCTTAACGCAACCAACACGCAGACCTAGCACAGGCCGCAGTACCGCGAAACGCGCTATTTTCGGGTTAATTAAAAATTGTAATATAGTTATTTATTGACCTATGCCTTAATGACAGTAACCAAGTAAAAAGAACAAGCTAATGCTGCCTCCCAACCGTTTCTTCCAAGATCACTTAGAGGTTAATAAAATAATTAAAATTTGCAAAATCAAACAGATATATGTATCCGTGGTGTTACCAGTGCTATCATAATAATGTGGACACGTTCTAAGTTATGCCTTTACTTCATATAGTAGACTGATTTCTGCTGGAATAATTTTTAACGAGAGCATAAATTTGCCATCTTTAAAAATTAATCTAACATTTTTGCGTTGGCTCCTTAGGCAACTCTAAAATCGTTATAGAAAAGAACATCTCATTTTAGCACCCCCAAATGTAAGGGCGTCTCATTTAAACAAAACCATATGCGTGAACCGTCTCGGTTTATTCCTTTTAAAAAGGATGGAATTTACAAAGAAGACAATGTATTTTTCATTTAGTAAACGTAATATCTATCTCTTAACAATGTTTAAGTCTTTGTAAAAGTACACCAAGTTTGTGGTTTCATGTGTTGTTCAAGGTTTACTTTGTGAAGCACTTTTCCATCCAGAAGTTTACTATAAAGACTATTTTTAGCCCTAAAGTATTTTAATCATAATTTCATAACCTTTTCAGAATCAAATCTGTTTTATCACCACATATTGTCATTAATAAAGCCCTACAGGTCAGGGCTCTACTATTTTCGATATAACACGTTTTATCAGAAACAGAACAATACAGCTAGCCAACATCCTTTTCTATTCAAGGTTTCAATTTTTTTTTACAATTAATGAAAATAATTTAACATACAAAAATTTTAAGTAACACCAAGGCAGGTATATTTGTTTGACATTCGTGGGCGAAATCAGAGTTTTAAATAATTTGGCCATGCCGCTGTATGCCTTTCGCGTGTTAACAGATCAATAACAGCCGGCAAGACGAGGTTTTCCCAAATGCTGACGAGTTGGAGTATAACGCTGGATAACTTGTGAGGATGATTATTTTGAATATTTTTCTTTGATTTCTAGTTCTGAAGGGAAATGCGTGGGAGGGAGCTGCTAATGACTTTAAACAGGGATCTGCCGTGCTGAAGTCGATCTGCTCTCACTTACTGGTAATTAATGCAGACGTTTAAGATAAGTTAAGACAAAATAATGATTAATTATTTTGTCCCAGTTTCGTATATTTGACTAACATATGATATTTCAATGAGGATATGAATGAAAACTATACAGATTATCAAGTTAAAAGTTTCCTATATATGTTCGCTAATAAACTGAGGAAATGATGCGGTGAAGTTATCATGATTTATCATGAATTATCAAGAAAAGGAATGTTTGTCGATAGATGAAAAACATCGGATTTAATGGGACTAATTAAAAATCAAAATATCATTCTTTTATTTTCTGTACTTGCAAAAAAAAGCCTATAATACAAGTATATCTGACGGTAAAGACAGTGAAAAATGACGTCATTTATACAACGCATGTCTAAACTGTAGTTACAAGCTGTTTGTAGAGGCTCATGCAAACAAATTGTCGCTGTCCTGACCGCTTTCTCCAGCACACAGGATAGAGTTTATGTATAAAACATAAGGACGAACGTAAACAAGAAAGTCGTGTCTTAAAATATGTCTCATTGAAGGTCATAAAGAATATGACAATCATTGTCTTAATAAAGGCAACTGTCTTATGATGCTCGACCCGGACAGGGTTTGGTCATGACAGTGTAGTCTGCAATCTTCGGTCTTCTTATCTAATCAAATTTACAGACTAGCGCACCGTTAATACCCCGAGTCAATGGTAATGAGACGGCGCACAGAAATAAGCGAGGAGCGCGTTGCCCGGTTTCCATAAAATGAGGATGTCTTCTGTTGCATTAAGTTTTTTCCTCATTATTTTGTGATATGGCAAAGCAAAAAAAATATCCAAACAGTTTTTATTTCTCAGACCACTAGAACTAATACAAACTGCAATTGACGAGTCCTCTTGCGAAACCTGCTAAGTCAACTGAGGAATGTTTTGGAAAAAAATCTACTTCCTGTTGAGTATTTTGGTTACTTATTTAAGAAAAGTTGTGTAATATTTCATTCACAAGTCAACATTTAGAGGTTCAAACGGTTAAGTATTTCACAGAACATCTGGAAGTACATCTGCAATGGAACCATGGTGATAAATCATTTAAAAAAGTGACTTAAACAGTTTTTGCAAGTGTCTCCTCAATTGCCTGAAAGCTCACCTTCTCGTTGTATAATCGCCTGGAGGTATCAAACGACTGAATGAGAGTTGTCGTGTGTGCCAGGAACAGGGCATAGCAGGTGGCGCCACTCAGCATGCTCAGGATGGTCAGCCAGGTGTCTGTCATGTTCTGAGGTGGGAACCTCCCGTACCCGATACATAGCATATGAGACAAAGCCTTGAACACGGCCCATGTGTACTGCTCCGCCCAGTGAGCGTTCTGGGGATGGAGAAAAAGCGATGTTCAAAAGTAGCATCACAATAGTTTTCTAGTTTGTAAAACACCTTCCCTAGACACATTATAGAAGTCTCTGTGCGTGCTATCTTATTAAATGGTAGAGGTACTCTTTACACTCCATGTCTGAAGAACGAGCTGTGATCTAATTTTGTAACAAAGATACATATCTTTCCATGGAATCATTAAACGGACCTGCGCTGTCTCTTAAATGTTTTATTAATTATTTAAAACTCTAAATAACGAAACATAAAATTCAGACTTTGAAGTCTCAACTCTGCGGTGTTAGAATTATTCCCATTTTGAGATATAGTTATGGAGTTTTGTAATAGTTTCTTTTTGGATGCAATTTCGCATGTTTAAAAGAGATAGACAGACAGAAAGATAGAAAGATAGAATGATAGAGAGAGAAAGAGAGAGCGAGAAAAAGATAGAGAAAGAGAATTCTGGTCTATCACAATGAGATTTGTAAGCCATTTTGACATATTTCTTTCCAATACTCGCAAAATATGAAACCCGACTATGCGCGTGCCTTGAGTTAGATATTATGATAAACAGAAGAAATTTTCCATTAGTATTATTTATTTTACATGTTTTTCGGAGATATTTTTATAACTTTTAATTGTTTCTGTAAATGAATGACACCGCAATAGTCTTTTCATGGAATAAGATCATTGCAGCCTGCACATCATAGGATATGAAATGAAAAGCGTTTATTTTTAAACAGGGGCAAATAGTTTTGGTTTACAAATGCTTTTATTTAAAAAATCGAAAAGAGCCAGCAGATCAGCTGTGTTCAAAATTGGAATTAAAAAAAAATTACATTCTTAAACATTTAATAATTATAAGCAAACGTAAAAATATTAACACAAGAGTTTACTAACTTCAATTTTTCCTATGTACAACTTCACTTTCCCAGCTTAAAGCGTAATCAAAATTTTAATATAAACAGTCAGAAAGACTCTACGCACAGTATCGAAATGATGTTCTAAACAAACTTATGTACCTAATATACACATTGCCATGTTTCAAAACTTGTTAGGAAAATTACTATTGATATTTTATAGAGTGTTTAACAATTTTAGCATAGAAGTAAATCTTTATCTAACTTACAATCAATCTAAAGGTATAGTATAAATGATAAGTATAGATATTAAAACATGGCAACTTCTCATGTGCAAAGATAGACTTGTAAAACAAAATGGCAATTAATCCACCCAGATACTATAAAAACATGCAGCTTAAATTCTAAAATTGGCTTCTTCCAAACAATACACAATTATTGTTTTGTATCATGTTAAAATTTTCAATAAACAAAAAGCCACCATACATATTACGTCTCGTGGCCAGGGTAAGATGTAAAAAAAAACCACAAAGAAGCAAACGGTTTACTAAATGAAAAGAAAAGAAAGACTTTAAAACAACATGCAAAAAAAGGAGGGAGGGGGAAGACAGTTGAAGATTAAAAAGGTAAAATTCAAAGTTCTCGGTCCAGAAGAAAGGGACTGCAAAAATGGAAATAAAAAGAAAAATTTCAGATAAATATAAAAAAGAAGTAAAAACAAGCAGGGAAGCTTACTTACCATTTCTGTCCCGAATGCGTATCTACAACGTTTTGATGAGCTGGTGACTTCTAGACTTTCCGCTACTTCTTTTTTCTTTGAAATGTTAATGTTGAGATAAAAAACTTACTTTTACACACAAAAGGGCCTAAGTTTGGACTCAACAACAGTTTTAAAACAATGGCAATCCTTACCTTTAACAATGTTTTGTCAATGAAGTTCAAAAGATATCTTGTTTTTTTTATATTGCACTATAGATTAATGTTTAGATTTTTAACATTATTGATATAATTGAATCACGGTAATTTTGAAAGCATTTGAAGGAATCTTGAAATATTTGTATACTTACAGTTCCTTGCATACAGGTGGGATATCGTATTACTAGTATACCGATTAAATGAAGCGAAAAGAAACTGAAGCAAAACTATAAAATAAAACATAGCTAGTGTTGTAAATACAGTCGTTTTGTAAAAGGTGTTTATGTTTTCCTACAGAAAAGGGAGAACAAATCCAAGGATTTCCTGTACGTACCTGCAGCCCTTCCTGGCTGACCCAGCAGTCTTTGGGGAACTCTTGTATGAGGGGGACAAGAAACTGCAGACATCCGCTCCAGTGCCCCAGGAGAAACATCAAGCATATCAGGTTGAAGATCCGCATAAACTTGCCCGCTATCGCTAGAAACTGAGAGAGAACAAGCACGCGTTTACGAAAAAATCAAATCAAGCGACAGGAGACGAACTGGATCATCAATTCCAATAGAGGCAGAGGCTATGCGAAGACAGGAGTTGGTACTACAAATCAGAAATTCAAAAGAGAGGGCACACCAAATACACCACTGGCCGGAGACTGTAATGGGTGGGCAAATGTATAAAAAGAGGAAACGACAATGAAGCGAGGGACACAGAGTTGATGGTAGCTGGGTAGCCATGTAGCCTGGCCCCATCCACTCAGGCTCGTGAAGGTCGGTTCGGTTCTCACCTTAAGCTCTTCTAGGGAGACCCAACAGTCTTTTGGGAAGTTCTGGATCATTGGCACCAGAAACTGCAAGCATCCGTTCCAGTGCCCGAGGAGAACCATGAGGCAGATCAGGTTGAAAATCCGCATAAACTTTCCTGCGAATGCTAGGAACTGGGGGAGAGACGTGGGGTCAGCTAGCAAAGGCACAAAACAATTTGGTTCTTTTCGGCGTTGTCTACCAACAATCGTGTAATTTTACAAATACCTAGCACAAAACTACCCGAAAGCGTCATCGCCTCGCAGGTTTCACAAGAGTTTTGGAAAGAGCAAAGAGAGCAAGGGATATTGAGGATGTAGGAGGCAAATGTAAATAGATTTTAACAGACTCTCACAACAAACATCTGTCATAATACAATACTGTGATCTCAATAATTTCAAGTTTTTGAACGTTGTTTTGTCGCAATCTTTTCAACTCCTTCCTGACCTACCTCTTTAGCTTTCTATTTCTGCCTTGGTTTCTAAATGTGTTTGTTTCAAAACCTCTTATTAAAAAAAAACCCAACAACTTTAAAAGACTGTTTGAGTTTCAACATATCTTCTTTTTAATAATCACCAATGTGACAAAGCAATATGAAAAAATTGTTTCAATACTTGTTAAAAAAACTTAACTAACACAGGTCTTATAAATTATATAAATTTGAATTACGCTTGTCATATAAAGAAAATACATGTATCCAACTCGTGCGTGGAATCTCTGGCTTTTTTGGATAGGCCTAATCCTAAAACGCAAGATCGAAGCTCAGATCTAATCTATCTTTAGGTACGCTTGCTTGTTTACAGTACTAATTACGCAAAAATATGTGTTTTGAAGCATAGCTGTGAAAAACTCCTTTGGGACTTGTGGTCTATAAAAAATACAACGAGTATAAGACTACATAGCCTGATTTGTATTCTTAATCTCTTATTATCTTCCCATTTAGTCGCTAGGCATGCGAAACACAAAATGTACTCTCCTGTTATTGAGTTATATTAACTTCACTAGCAAAGACAAAGCGGAATTTTTCATGGGAGGTTTTCAAAAGTTATGTATTTTACTATATACTCTGAGCTATGTCTCTTTAAAATCGTACCGAGCCTCACTTAAACAAATACTTTGAATAGCCTTAGCGAGCCTTATAAAAGTACATAAATATACTTATGTAGTAGGATTTTTATGAACCTCTGATACTCGTAATTCCCTTTTTTGAATTGTGTAACTCCGCCTCGATCTTACGTAAGAGTAATACAAATTGGGCTTCAATAAACTGACAAAAAGCGCTAAAAGCACCGTCTGTCGCTTAGCGTGAATTAACGTCAACCTTATGAGGCAAAAAAAAACACAAGCTTTAGACTTGAAAACGCACAATTTCAAAAATTAAATTTTCGTGAAAATATAACAAGAGTTATTTTGGTACCTTTCTGAATTTCGATTTGGAACCTTTTTGTGCAAATGGTTTTATTTGAAAAAAAAAAAGGTTTGCAAATCACGCACTCAAACATACCAGCTTGTTATGTTTGTTTGTCGATCACTGTTAAACCTTTCAAAATCTTTTTTCCCTTTTCTTTGCCAGCGTTTTTAAAAGACTTACAAAACGACCATTACCGACAATGTTTTTAAGAATTTTACCAAAGTACAATCCAATAAATCTCAAACTAAGAACAAGAAATAACAAACTCGCAACAAGTTTGAAATAATGGGCAACAAGTCTGAACATTTCTTTATCATGCCTAGTCGTCCTGTTTCTCCAACTCGCCCGGTAAACACAGGAAACAGAGCCGTGCTCTCTTCATAGTTCCGACGGTTATTTTACTTTGTGGTAAGGCATTAGGTTGCTTTATCGCTTTACACTCTCTGCAAAAACGATTATTTCCGGTGCAGACTTTCGACATTATCTCCTCTAATGAAATCTATAAAACTGAAATATAATTTTTTTCTTTTCCACAAAAATTGAAATCGGCTCCCTAAATGGACCAGATTAAATCGGTAATAGTTTATTAAACCACAAACACATTGTCCCTGTCCGCCCACGTTACCAACTTGGCCTACACTAAGTCAGATCTTAGTCTAGCTGGATACGATTACAATCTAACATTTTGACAGGAACTCACATTGTCAATAGATCTTCATGTACTTCATGTGCTATATTAGTTTAAAACTTATCTGATCAAATTATGACCGGTAATCGGTTTATGTGATGCGTGTAGAACAAAAGAATACAGGGTATTTTAGAAAATATAAAATATCAACCCAAGCCGTCTAAAAACAATAAACCCAATCCTAACCCGAATTCCAATCTGAAAAATTAATTGAGTAAGAAAAGAGAGTGAACAAGTCTCCCCACCCCTAAGATCTTTACAAAAGATGCCCTTGGTTCTTATACATCGAATGTCTGCCTATAGCTTTACCTTTCATGAATCTGAAGTGATTTTTTACTCAAAACAAAGCTTAACACTAGCCTACCATCTATACTTTGCAAGTATACATTAGACCTAATGAATAAGCCTACAATCAAAGGGAACGCGGAAAAAAAATGCAAAGTATTGCTCTACTCTGTAAATGAAAAAGAAATGATGCCGTGTAAATATAAAAAGAAAGCAGTTGCTTATTAATATGTATATATATTACCTTTCTTTTAAACATAAGTGAGAGTGTTAACGTGTCTAATGCTGTCGTATAAAATTGTATCTCATGAAAGGCTCTCTGTTTTTCCCACGCAAAGTTACTTATTAATACACATAATTATGTACATGACGGCACGGCAGAAAAATTGTGCGGCCAGTAACGTACCTCTTCCCACTGCTGTACGTATCTCACAAGTCTGGACAACCGCAGCAAGCGCAGTAGACTCAACAGCTTCGCCAGTCGGAGCATGCGCAAAGCACGACCTGAACACAAAATGGCAACATAAATGGAAGATGTAGGAGATATGAAGAGAGTGAGGGAATGGAAAAACAGTCAAACACTTTTTGAGTCATGGAAGTCGTAATTATTACAAAAAGAGGACTTTTAATAATTAATAACTTAGAGCGAAAGTCTCCAATTCTTTCTTAACATGAAACTCGTTTTTTTTTTATAAACTTTACATAATTTCTGGATTAAATGAACCAAAATGTTAGATTCATGAACATCACTGGTATTGCAAACTTTTAATTCAAGAAAATAGATAGTTCAGTGTAAAAACTTATAAAACATGACAGTTTCGAGATACACACATGCACGGGTTATGAAAGTTACATAGGACCATTTTAATGTGAAGAAGTGATTAGTGATAAGACATAGTTTTCACAAAACCCCGCACATTTGTGGCGAAAAAATAAGCTTTGGAGTCCTGGAAAAATGCACTGTTACAAATTCATGAAATATGGCTCAGTTATAATACAAAGGGCGTTCCCACAGTGGAATATCTTTAAGCAGTGCGTATGTAAAAAAAACCATAAAGTTTAATATACAGCCATAAGCAAAAACGTAAATGATAATAGTAGATGATGAAATGAATGGGCGATTTGGTATACAGCTTTTATACTGAGAATAGCATGCATGCAACAACATTAAGTGGTGACTTAACAGGAAAAAATAAAGCTTGTAACGAACAACACAAAATAAAAAAAAAGTTGTTCACATTTTGTTATTAGAAAGATCATAGTTCGTCTCAATATATTTTGATATTTGAAGTTTTTAGAGAATATAACTCATTGTTTAAACCGTTACGGCACGATGACACTTGGACCAGATACTTGTGAGTCATTCAGGGCTATAAAGCAAGGCAGTTTTTTTAAATACTGGGATTGCTTACTGTTTGTACAGTTATTTAAACAGACGATTTCGTTGGCAAGTGATATGCCCTTCAATTATCCTGAAATAAGCAGACAGTTGTTATTCATGCTTGCCTTACGAGTTGTTGAGACACCCTAGTACTGAGACGCATCGGTCTGTGCATGCACCAGCCCTCAGGATTAAAAATCTCGTTACAGGTTTAAAAGCCCTTAGACAAGATCGCAGCATGTGATAGAATTGTTTAGATCCATCCTTGTATGAGTTTTGTGTGTACACTCGTCTTGACAATAAATGTTTCAACACAACTATGGGCAACCAAAGATTTAAGGATTATCAAAATTTCGAAAAAAAATATTGTCACAGAAAAAAATAGCAAGATAATAAAAAATTTAATGGATAGGGAACAGTGTTATTCTATAAATTAAATAGATTTTTTTTGCTGGCAGAAACAGCAGAGGAATAGGAAGAAAATGTAACAAGCATTATTATTGGTTTTGGTTGAAGAACAAATGGTTACCGCCGTCGTTCTTTCTTTAAAGAGAAGCCTAGTGCTGGGGTTCGAACCATGTTCAAATCCTAAAGGTTAAATTATGCTAGACAGGGGTGCGCATTCATATTAAAACAAAACAAAACAAAACATAGTAGGACGATTAAGCGTTCGGGCAGTGTCAATAGCTGGAACTGTCTAACATTGAAACACTTTCACATTACAGACTCTAGATTTTTGTATTTTAAAAGAGGAATTTGAACTTTTGCTGCAAGAACGCAACAACAATCCTTACAAGGATGAATTAATATTCAAATCTCCCACATAACCAGGAGGATGTAAAGCCGTTAAAAGAAAATGATGCACATTATATGAAGCTTCTGAATGAGTGTTCAAAGATGCCGCTTTCTTGTTATTTCACTTTTGATTAAAAAAAAAATAAAAATAAGGAGGCAAATCAAACCACGATTTTCATTTAAACTCGATCAAACCAGACAGGAAACGGCTTGTCAGGCCAGGACAAAATCCGAGCAGCAAGATTTGTCAAAGAAGGAATTTGGGACGTCATCTCCAGTAAAGCCAGCGTGCCAGAGAAAATTAAAATCCCAAGGAAAAATGCTTCAATTAGGAGGAAACCGACCTCAGAAAAATCATTATGAAGTAAGGAAAAAAAAAAGAAACGGCAACACACAAACAAAAAGAAAATTACAGGTTCTTAAATATCACATTGAGGAAGTATATGAATAGAGAGAGAGATTAACACTCTCTACAAATCTATGCAAGTCATGGCGGGTAAGGGGGGTGTTTCTCCTTGTTGTTGTTAACATAACGTCTCTGACTGGTACTGACAAACTTTAAAAAATGTAGACCTTCCTTTAATAAACACGCTATGAAAGTAAGTTTTTGTTCTGCCATTTCCATATTATGAACAAGTGACTAAAAAAAAACTAAGTTTAAGTAGTTTATCGGACAACAATCTTTCTATTCAAGAAACCAAAGCCTTCGTGAATGAAAAAAGGGGGGAGGACTTTATTTTAGAGTTTAAAAGGGGGAAAATCGCTCTACATTGCCAAAAATACATCTCTGTCTACAAGGATGAGATATGAAGTTGGCACAACTCCACACTAATCGAAAAGTGGACAGTTACAAAGCATCAAAAAGTATAAGTGCATAAGCTTGTTTGTCTACAGTTCGTTTCATTCTTTCTTGATAAGGTCCTTCCAGTCACAATTAAATGTAACCATTTCCTCTAAAACCGCAATTACAAAATAACTTTTGTTTTTTTTTTAAAACTAATTCCACTCGGAAAGAATCATTTGCAAAGTGGGTGAGAACCAGAACGGATGGAAACCGAGTCAATATTTTCTCCTCTCGCGAAGGAATTCTTTACTGCAGGATAACCAGCACGACCAAACAGTTTAAACAAAAATGTGAAGACTTCTCTATTATGCTTGTTAGTGCAAGAAGTAATATTTCTAACAATAACGATTGCGACTACCATTTTAGTTGATTTTTTATTGTATCTATACCTTTGATTTTACTTGTACTGTTCTCGATCAAACGGAAAATAGGGCACTTCGCTTACTTTCTTACTATTATAAAAAAATCCTTCCATCATTTATTTGATAAATATTTTTTTCGTACTTTTTTCATAAAGTTAATTTTCATTCCTGTGCGAAAGCAAGTTTTTGAGAGTATCTGATACCACCGCATGCTACTATCTGATTTTACTTACAATTCCAGAGTTGATATCTTCAGAATGCACATTTTTCTATCAAATCTTTTAAAAATATAGATACTGAAGAACAAACCACCAAAACTTGCGTTCGACGCACTGGAATTCGAAAAAATTCTAAGGCTTTTCATGCTGCCAATGTGGTGTTTTTTTTAAACATCTTAAGCCTTAAAAACCTCTAAATGCCAAAATCACTGGAAGTTAAACAACTTTAGATGTTAATGCCTACAAAAGTATATTTTAAAACTTCTTGAGGTGGCGAGTCCTTGAAATTTTTCTTTATATCTCTTCCCAATCTTGATTCTATTGAAGTCGTCAAGGCAGGAACCCAACCACTTTCTCCCCTATTTATGTGTGTCTTTTTCCCCTCCTCCCTTCTCTTTACCCGCCTCTCTGGATCCACCTCTTGACCGCACTCTATTCACAAATCAAAATTTTTAAAATTTTCTGTTTTGCTGTTCTTTTTATGTATAATTTCAAGAATGCTCTGATTAAATGAGAAAATTTTGGTTTTGTAAATTTATTTTAAAAATCCTTTTCACATCAACTGTAATTTTGAATGCAAACAAGACGTTCTCAAAACAGTATTATTAAATATTTTCCTTGCCAAGTTGTACTGGAATCATCAGACTATAATTGTAATAAGAGTACAGATTCGACACTAGCTTGAGCAAAATTTGTAACTGTATTATGTCTGCACACGCTGACGTTTTTCGATTGGGGATGTTGGAGG
>BMAT01000051.1:173421-183421 GCA_019649035.1 Elysia marginata
TAGATTTCTAGGTAATTTTTTATTTTTATCTCATCATTCACATTTTACATTTTTATAATAATATTATTACTTTTCTTTTATTGCTAGTTCTGTCTTACACGTCTTTTATTTTTTATTTTTTTTTTGTCTGACGAAGCCGTAAAGCCGACAGCTCACTTGTTTTGTCAATATTTTTAGAGCTAAAATATATACCTTACTTTAAAAAGATTGACTTGCTTATCCACACAGCTCTACTGCGACTCCTGTTCAATTTACAGTCTCACGTAGAATATTGTGGTGGCTTCATACAACTCTTTATGTCTATAAACTCCTTTATTTACCCCAGTATCGGCTACTCTTAATATCATTCATGAGCTGTTTTTCAGCTCTTGTATCAAAACGACTTATGAACAAGAGTATAGAATAATTTGCAAATCATAACAGACCAACGGATAATAATGTCTGTGACAGAATAGACAAGTTACATGTATTATTCTATCCTTAATTTTTATTTTCAAAAGGCTGTCACTGTGTTTTTTGTGATAACAGGCAAATACAACACTGTCGTAAAATGGCCGTTACATATCACAGTTTGTTATTCCGAAATTTGTCTCAAATAACCTTATGGGTTAAAAAAGTCTCATGCTGAAAATGAAGGTTCCATTGCAGTTGGCATAGTGAAGAAGCTTTGCATAACATGAACTCAGTTTACATCGTGAGATTCCGTCTTTTCCATGCTAATAGGTAGAGATTTTTGTATTGGTCTCTGAGGCCATGAACGTTTTTTCATGGAAGATCTTTTGACTATTTATATTTTTTAACGTTTTCTCTTGTTGTATAATACACATACACACTATTTCACCCTTTTTTCTCAGCTATCTTTCCAACCAAAACAAATTTATCCCTCTGTATGCAGGCATTAACAGGACATTTTAGCCCTTATATATATCATTTCAGTTTACCTCGCCATTTTCCCCTTCAGCCTTCTTTCCGCGTCTTTACTCCTATCCTATCTAGAATTCCTATTTTCTCTTGCCGGTGATTCGATTTACCGATACACGTTCGTTGTTCATCTCTCTTAGTGATCGGTCCCCGGGCAGTGTCTTCCTGAAGCCATGCCATCACCTTGCGCGAGCGACGAGAAAAATGCCATTAGAGCGGGTTATGGACGCGGCCCTCAACTCGCCGCTTCCGCGCCGCGGAACTGCCAACCAAGCCCGGAGACTACGGCAAAGTAATTGTCACCCTCAACACCCCGAAGACGTTAGGGGGAAAGAGCATAATACTAAAAGAAATCGATAATTGGGCCCTAAACAGTTGTCCCATTAGGGGAAATCTAGAAAATTACGAGGGCTAGACAAGAACATCTCATTTAAAAAAAAAAGGGTTATCTTTTCATTTACAAAATTACAGCTAGAATCTAATTTATATTTGATATTTTTTCATGATTTGAAATGTCAATGATTCTTTTTTACTATCTTGACATTATCATTGTACATTTTTTTCAGTTCGTTATTAGATTCGATAGGATCCGTGGAGAAGTAATTTAATATCTTGGTTTATTTTTTAAATGTAAAGACTCATTTTCATTATCTTTCTTTACATTTCAACATGTTGTTTATCCTTTTACCTGGCTTGGATTATTTCGTCTGTGTTCATATGTTTTGTACAAAACTTCAGTCTAAGGACAGGTTGTCCAGCCCTGGATCGCGCAGACTTGATAACATCTGCAGCCTGCCTGACCTGTGCTACACACGACTCCATCATCTGGCTTCACTTGGCGAGCAAAACTGAATGCCTCCAGAATGGATGCTGCTCTTTATGCCATTTCATTCCTCATCTGTCAGGCCTAATTTACAAGGCAAAAATAGAACAAAAAAAAACAACAACAACAAAACAGAACAACAACAACAACAACAAAAAGAAAGGAGCTTCTGCTAAGCGCTTATTGCCTATGAGACAAATCTACAGTTTTTGTACCGTAGTTTTATTCTTTTACGAATATAGTTATCATTAGAAATTCTTATCATTCCACGAAAAAAAACAACAAAAAAGCAAAAAAAAACAAAAACCAACACGATCCCATTTTTGTATTTAATAGAAAATTTATATATTTGTAACATTTTAAGTACTTTTTAACAAAATATCTAGGTACAGGCAGTTATTAAAAAGTTGTTTTAGGCTCTTAGAACTGTGAAAACCTTTTGCTTTGGAAAAATACTTGAGACTCTATCTTAACGATAAAAAACCGTTACTTATTTTGCCAGGAAAGAAGCGTGGTATTTTTGTGACCAGAATTCGTAACAGCAATACCAGTCATGTTTCTTTCTTACTGTTGTGGCTGCTATCTTCGTAATGACATAGTTACTGAAATGGTCACTAAAAACTGTGTGAAGTATAACAAGTAGTTTTTTTTTAAATCTTTGTCTTTTATTCTATCTCCACATTTTACAACATTGGAACTGGTTTGTTCAAATTTTTATTTTCTCATTAAAACTTTTATGGTTAAATATTTTCGAAAAATTTAATTCCTGTTAAGATCCACACCTATGAATTAATTTACTATATCAATATAGAAAACTATCAGATAACGAAAATAGTAAATAAAAAAGCTGAATCATGATAGTCTTCTGAAATGAACCTAAAAAACTACATTAATTGTTATTACTAAAAGCGTGGTAAAAACCGAATCTTGAACGACCCATGGGAAATGGAGGTCATATTAAAAAAAACAAACAAACAATGGAAATTATTGAAGGCCACTATAGCTTGGTGCCGTTTGGGGCATAGCAAACATAGCCGAGGGTAACAAATTTGTTTGCACTCTTCGAACCATGATTTCCAACACTTTCTTATCTTCCGTTTGTGTGCGTGCGCGCGGGTGCATTTTTGTTATATTTTTGTATATTTTCTTCTCGCCTTCTTTGGAAGAAACGATAAAAAAAAGTGCATTAACCGATTCAACACCTTGGAGGACAAATATTTCGTATATATATACTACAGGCGAAGGGTTTACATAAAAAATTGACATCAAGCTACTGTTTCTATCAGATAACAGAGTGACAAAAGTTATGAACAATCAGAGCAACACCCTCAAGCCAGGAAAAGTTAAAAAAAAACCCCACGCAAAGAGTATTTTTTTGCTTAGACGCTTATAACATGTTCATTGAAAGACTAAAATCTCCCTAGACACATCAAAGCAAAACTTTGAGACATTTCTTCTGATGTGCCATCTTACATTCGCCATTTTATATCGAAACTTGTGATAATAAGAGCCTTGTTTTGTGAAGCGAATATATCATTTTTAGCGGATTAAAGGCAGCGAAGACAAATCAGGCGCAAGACAGAAGTTTAAAGTATCGACGGCTTCTCATCTAAAAATTATTTAATGCTCAATTAGAGATTGAAAATTATACTTCCAGTTTATTCTGCACGCAGCAAAATTTCATTTCAAAGGAAAAAAAAACTCTCTGATTACAAACATTTTTAACCTTGTCACCCTGTTAGTGATCCAGAGAGGGTTTTGATGAGTTATTTCCTCATGCTGTGCTGATTGCTGCGAGTGAGGTAAGTCAAGTATACAGTATATAACTAGTATTGAGAGTGAATTTTTTTGCCTGAAAGAATGTCGAAGAAGTTTATATATAAAAAATATTTATCGCTCTAGGCCTCGGGGGGCAGCAAAAACGTACTTCGCATGGCGCAACTGTCTCAGCGATGTCTTGTTCTGAGTCTATTTTGTTGTATCATGGACACTCGGGATTGTGTTGCATTGTTTTGGTAAGAGCACTACTGAATCAAAACTTTGCTGTAAAGCTAACACGCCTTTTGTTTTTCCTTTTTAGTTTTCTACCCTTACACTAGTTTAACAGGCTAAACCTAACCTTTGCTTCTTCAGGTGCCCCACCCACATGATAATTTATCGGAAGCTCTTTGCTCTGCTTAAACACACGGTGTCATTCAATAAACTTATTTGAGTAAATGCCACAACTTTTTTTTATATCAGCGTCTTTAAACTCCAAATTGAGCCTCATTCTTACGAGCACAGAAAATTTTTGATACTATTTAGTGATCAACTAAAAAAATAAAAATAAAAATAAAACAGCTCCAATGTAAGAGAAAACTAACTCAGGATTTTACAATGACATACTTAGTTTGAAGTCAATGTGGTTTTGCAGCCTTATTTAGTAAGATTAGAGGTTTCCCCAGAATGTCGTCTACTGCGACAATCGTATCCCAGGAGATTGCATTGCCTTGACTGGCGCGTCACTCACGCCTCCAGGAAACGTTAGGTTCTGAGGTAACGTCAGACGCTAGTCCCAGGACTTCAGACTACGATGGATACCTCAGGACTGTGGGCTGGCTAATGGCAGCATCAAATTCTGCGTAAAGACTCTTTTTTGTTATTTTGTTTGTTACGGGACATCAGTTTCACGCGCTATGGTGGCTCCATTTGACCCTTTAAAAAGTCATCTCTCTAAATAAAACCGTCTGTAAACAACACAAATTTAACTCAATAATGATTCATGCGCAGAAAGATTTAAAGGAAAGCTTGTATATTATGCGCTTTTGTCACCTTTCAGACTACTTGACCTTAAACGTTGAAGAGTAAAAAAATCTCAATATTTCTTACAAAACCACCAAACAATTGAAGCAAAAGGATTCCATAACAGTAACTGTTCCTTACTGACAAGTACAGCACACGCTTCGAGTGTAACGAGGTTAAGGAACCTCCAAGACAGTGAGAAAAAGTGAAGTCAAGAGCCCTGTAAAGCGGATTGAATGGAATTAAATATTTTTTTTTCTTTTTAAACGCTCTTTTCTTTCTTTCCCTTTTTGTGAAAATTTCTTCGTTTTGGCCTTGCTAGAGGTTCAAGAAAATGGCTTCTTCTAATGAGGATCATCCTCTTGTCAGTGGCGATACTGCAAACAAAATCGATACCATTTCTTTACTAGACCTGGTTTAGGATTATACCGACAGCTTTGCTCATGGGAACATTTGAATTGCGAAAGGTGCTGTGTAATCAAAAGATGTTGTTTAATATTACATGTATAAAATACTTCATACGAATAAATAACACATAGAATGCTGCAGACTGGCTATGAATAGTACATAAAATGCCAAAAAGCCCAAACAAAACAACAACAGCAATAAAAGGCCTTCGTTAGCCAGAGCACAACTTGCACCATTAAAAGCAATCATCTATCATTTCTACACAGGAGATAACTTTTCTCATTATGTTGACCAAACTGGATACACTCTTGCATTCGTTTTGAAAGGAATATTGAAAGGTAAATAATCATAATTCTGTCTCAGTCTCAACAAAAAAGATCAAAATAAAAAAGGACGATGATGTCACTTCTTTCCTTAGCATGATAAAAAAGACATATTGTTGTTTCTCTTCTGAAAACACTGGTTACGTCGGATAAAAAAGAAATAAAACGAAGCCTCAGATAAATCTAATATTGCATTTTCACGGTCAATCTAAGTTGGTTACATTTAATCACAGAGCTTACACAGCTGACGGCTACTTAGCCCTCGTTCTCGGCAATTTTAATTATGTTGTGTAAGGGAACAAATCAATGTTTCGGAAAATCTGTTACCCTTTTTGTTTTTGTTCTTTCTTGTGTGCTCGTAGGGGTAAATACCTAGGTAGGCAATATTTAAAAAAATAAACAGAATCAAATTCTTATAGTTTTTAAAGCGTAATTGTCTTAATTCTGAAATTAAAAATAAAAGTTTTCTGTTATCACTGCAACTAAATGCCTTGTTAGGACATAATCTGAGAAAATTTTTCCCTTATTCGAATATTTACTTCTTTCAGCTATTCTGAGATTGGATGATTGACGAGATTCTGACGACAATTTGTTACTTTTTTAATACTTCGTAGAAAGTTAGGCATTATAGGTAGTTTCATGATTTGAGTGATTTTGTCTCGTGAGTTTAGGTGTTTATGAAAAACTGACATCTATAAAAAAATTTAGAGTAAGACATTACTATTTTCAGCTTGGCGAATTTTAAATGATGTTCAAGTAAACAAACAAACACACATTTTTGTATATCTATTTATCAATTCATGTTTTCTATCCGACCCTTACCACACTGTCGTACAGCAGCACTCTTATATAATCTTCTCTCTATGATTGTTTTCTCCAAACACAACGTACCAGTAAATCCTTACAAAAACAAAAGAAACTATACGATTTACTTTGCAGAGAGTATTTTTTTTTACTGTAGCGCGAGTGACTCTTGTAAAAAAAGCCGTGATCAATTAATGTGTCAGAGTATTCTTACGAGTTTGGTTACTATTTTTAATTGGTCTCTAGTCCCAGTGCTTCGACAAAAGAGATGTTTTGTAATTTGATGTCTTTATATCACTACAAAAACGCTTTTAAAGTTTATCGACAAAACAAACAAAAATCTTATCCTGATATAAGAGATCGAGAGTTGGCTTGTTCATCGAAGCTTTATAATAACTTGAATCTACCATGATCTTCAATTTCAATGGTTTATTTACTGATAGTTTTCAAAATTTAAACGATAATAAAATTTTTTGTATGCAAAAAAAAAAAAGAAAAGTCAGAGAATGGAATGCCTAACTTGTTGAAGGAATTAAACAGTTTTTCTTATTTTTATTTAAGTTTCAGGAGGTTCAAAGCTAGCGACAATATAGAACCTCACCTAATCTTGAACTCATCTCCTAAATAGAGAAAAAAGACTATTCTAATTTTCATTTATTTTCGATGAATTGAAGACAAAGTCTCTTTAGAACAAAGTAAACAAACATTCATTGATTACGAAATCTCTCAGAGACCGACAGACAGGAAGATCCTTATACCACTCACACGGCCGCAGTAAATGTAGGCCTATATTTACGTTACAGCAACATAAAACACGTTCATGCTCGAGATGGGAGACCCAATGCTGTGGTGTAATGGTGATGGTTCATCCTTGTTCGGCAGATCAACTGACAGACGAAAGCAATCAAAATAATGTTGAAGTGCGGAATGAGAATTTTCTTTTCTTTTTCGGTCCAAGCAGTCCTCAAAGACTCAACACATGGCTCTCGTAGCGTAAAACAAAACTCAAGAAAACTGTTTATAGGACCATAAGATTTATTAAAACACCAACTGTATGCAAAAAAGTCTTTAAAAAATAGAGACTAAAAATTTAGCCGTTTGGAAGTTTTCTTATAATCACATTCAGAATATTTTTCTGTTGCTTTAAATTTCTTTTTGCCCAGCAAAACGGTATTCTATGGTCTATGGCCACAAAGTATAAATTTGATCAAGCAATTACTATTATCATGCCACGATCTATTGATGAACTGAGGAAGGCCATCTGAGGTCATGTTTTAAAGTCACGGACCCTCACAACAAGGGTAGTTAACAGAACCCCTAGTCTATTATGCAGGCTATGAGGTGGGATGAATAGATGGGTCAGCCGTTTGTGACACATCCCACCGGACACTAGAAGTACACGTGATCTTCAGAAGTTTTACTTTGCTGCAGATCAACAAATGTTTAGGTTAAACACAAGGTTTATGTGCTCTTGATAATTAAAATTTCATGTGTTCTAACATAACGTAGAAAAACAAAGCGGTGATTCGGTTATTTTGACCTTATACCCACCACAGGACACCCGCTCCGACTCCATTCAGAAGGGTTAAGTAAAACGGAAGGCTTAGACTAAAATAAGGGCTTTATTATTTCTTCTATCATGATGCAACTCATCTCTTCGACTAATCATTTCACTGGACGAAATAACTTGCCAGATTTGGTTTGTGTATTTTTCATTTATTTCAAAGGAACGGAAGATAAGCACGCCCCGAAACTCTTTCGAGCAGAGTAAACAAACATTTATTGATTAAGAAAACTCTTAAAGACCGGTAGACAGAGAGTGTAAACTTCTACAGTATGGATCCGTATAGCCTCCACACGGCCGAAGTAAATATGTACACGTCACAGCAACATAAAACATGACCTAGATGGAAGATACGCTACAGTGCCAGAAAAGGGATGTTTTATTCTATTGGTCAGACAGCTCGACAGACACACGCAATCAAAAGAATGCCAACCCGTGGAATGCGAAATGAGTTTCACTGTTCCAACAGAATATTACTTCTTTTGGGCACCTATGTAGACAAAAACATCCTCTTCATAAAAAGACCAAAGAGTGGGTTTTGTAACTCAGAGCTTTAAAAAAGAATGACACAAGAAAGCACAGTAAATTAATTAAAGAATTTTTTTTAAACACAGTGCAGGTGAAAGACAATTTTAAAAGAAAAAAAACCTCAGTCTTTGCCAAAGTTTTTCAAATGTCCAATATTTTTTTGCGCATCCATAGATTTTGCTCTAGAGCTTTGGAGCAACGTAATCTATAGACAATAGACATTTAATCCTATCGAGAACTACTTTTCTTACCAAAGATTTGTTGCTTTACTGAGGAAGGGTTTTTCAAACTTGTAAAGATTTAATATTAAGGAGCACTACTCAGTCTCTTTAAAAAACCAACCAAGCTACTAGGCAAGCCATGGGGATTGGGATGAACAGATGGGTCATCCGCTTGTAATGTTATACCCCCCGCCGGAGATAGAAAGTCTGCGTGATCCTCAGAGACCTGACGCTGCTACAGATCAACAAACGCTTTGAGTAAAGGCGAGCCTTTGAATATGAATAGCTTCAAAATTGCGTCGAAGATCGAGTATTGTGTTAAGGGAAGTTATCTTTTACTTTAAGTAAAGATATAGAGGAAAAAAGTGTAGACCAATTAGCATCTTTAACTTTGAGTACTTGTATATCAGACGTTTTGTCTCTGGTATAAACCGATACTGTCATGAAAGCTTCACAGTTCTGGAATCATTAGTTTCTATTACTTTGTTTGAAGAAAACCTGTTGTCTGATAAATTTTCCAAAGCAGAGTCGAGGATTAATAAACTAGTGAAAAATAGGTAGCGTCAATGGCGAAGACTGAACTTTCGTGAAAAAAAACCTGGTTAATACGAGTATTTTTACTGTCATGACATTGTGATATGCCTTTAAACTTTGCAAAAAATTAGAATGCATAAGTTGTTTGAATACAGAGAAAAAAGTATTAAATCTAATATATATTAATCTGCTTTACATTGACACCAAGTCCTCTAATTGTCTCTAAATAGCACAAATAAACCACGATGAACACACAATATCTAACTGTTGATGTCTTCATGTTGCACTCAGAGTCAAGTATTACCTCACCCGAAGCTAGAGATTTTAAAACTACAATGCTGAGAGCAAACAAGATTGAAAACAACTGTCATAAGATTAAAATGTTCTTTTATTTTAAGACGATCTTCTGTCACTTTTATTTAAATTTTACAGTACGTTCCTAGATGGCAAAAAGCTTTGTTTTTTATTACAAAGTCACTGTCTGGGTTAACCGCGGCTATCGACATAATATAAAATAACTGATTACAGTAAAGAATGAACAATTCAAAGTAGATTACAGAGCAAGGAAATTTTCTGGGGGTTTTCTGTGCAGTTGACTTGCTTGCTCATCACCAGGCCAACAATCTATCAAAGTACGGCCCAGAAAAATCCAATTAGGAAGAAACTAGCACAGAGTGCCCACGCGAATAATACCTCAGATCTCTGCCTTCGTTAACCCAGACCACATTTTTTACGGAAGATTTCCATTTTCTTTTCTCTTGTATGTTGAGTTTTTGCACTTATTCTAATGAACGCAGCCTTCTCTGCTGAACATCAGTGTCAGCGTCTGTTTCTTTGTTCCTCGCTCTTATATCACACACACACACATATATATATATATATGTATATTTTGAGTAAATATATAAAGCTATAAAACTGCCACAAAAACTTTGAGAATCTTTAGAGTGTGATGCAATATAAATTACATTTCTTAAAGTTTTAATGGGCGTGTTCTGAGTAATCATAATTTAGTCAACTACATGACCAATGCCTTCATTTACCCCGTCCCCTCCAAAAATTATTTCACTGTGTTTTTTTTTTGGCTTTTAGTAAG
>BMAT01000051.1:185921-198746 GCA_019649035.1 Elysia marginata
ACTCTCTGGCACCAGAGCTCAGATAGGACTGCAGAGGGCAGTGTTGTTTTATTGATGGGTTTGAGCCTAACGTTTTTTTTCTCATTGGTGTACTTTAGATACAGAGCTGTGATGCTTTCCTTGCCGCTTCACATTATAATTTTATTGGACCATCAGTTATACAAGTTTGGTTTGCGACATGACCCGGTGCGAACACTTCAGTGCATGTAAACTTAAAAAATAGTGACCGTTTTCTTAAACTAAAAAAATTTTATTGAAAAAAACCATGACACCCCCCTCCCCCATATCAAAGAAACTGGAAAAAGAGTTACTGATTAGATTTATGATAATGTTAAGATTAGCGTTAGCAAAAAGACTTTCGTGCCACGTAAATATTAACATATTTTTCTTGCAAATAATTTTCCTTTACTTCGTGCCAGGTTTTTTAAACTTGGCTCATGGAATATCATCGACTTATAATATCGCCATTTCCTCAAATCGTCTAACTCAAATAGTCTTTTTTGGCACACAAATACGTTATCAAAATATATCCAAGGCTTCAGAGGGAACTCGAGTCCAATTTTGGGCAAACAATGATTTCCAACAGTAATTTCTTGCGTGACTAAGAGATAAGGATTGCCTTGGATTTGAGAAAAAAAACCCGAAATAACAAAACTGACTGAAATTATCGTGGGGTAGAAAGATCAGACTTCGTTTTTATAACAATTATAATTATAGAGTTCAACGAATTTAACTAGAAAAGACTGCCGAGAATTGTATTGATAAGATGATGGTGGAAAAGAGAGTACAAGAAACTTTTAGGGTAATTAAGTGCCATTTAAGACGTTAAGACAAAAGGTTTAATGCTATCGCTCTTATACAAAAAGATCTTAAGAAAGATCTTTTTAAGGAGTGTAGTGGCGACATGGTTTAAGCTATGTTTCTCTAAGTGGCAAGGCGGTGGGTGCCGAAGCATCTATAAGTCGAAGGTTCGAATCATACTCAAGGCAGACATTTCGGGCATTTCCACTAAAAAGTCTACTTCTCTCCACTGCTAATTCCATACCTTTACAATATTTCAATCGCTCTTATACAAAGCTTTGAACTCTTCCAAAACACAACTTTTGGGTGTGCAATCTACACATATTTCAGTATATGATAAAGATCTATTATTTTCATTTAAAACATAAACATGCGGCATGAAATGAAATTTTAGTATTTTTGGGTCCACCTTTTAAGTCTTGCGGCTTACATGTATGAACGAAAATTTAAAATTAGCACGCCATCTCTCCGGCCGTACGTTCCGTAAACCCAAGAGCAATTGGAGATTTCTATTTTACCAGATGTGACAACGATCCTCTGACTCGCCGTATCTGTTTCTTTACTCTTCACCGTAATAGACATTTTCCACGCATTTTTCTACAAAGTTCACTGCGATTTCTCCCTTTTCAAACCACCAATATGTCGCTCTTTGCAGAACCAATTAATTCAGTAACGCCTTTTTTCTTTTTATGTTTTTAAGCTATTTTACTCTTACATGGGCACATATAATGCCTACAGATAGATATCTGAGCTGTTTGACAGGCACACATAATGTCTACAGATAGATATCTACGCTGTTTGAAGGGCGCACATAATGTCTACAGAGAGATATCTGAGCTGTTTGACAGGCACACATAATGTCTACAGATAAATATCTAAGCTGTTTGACAGGCACACATAATGTCTACAGATAGATATCTGAGCTGTTTGACGGGCACACATAATGCATATCAATGGACAGTAGGACTGAGAAAGTAAAGCGATGGGCTGGGTGACAGCAAAAAAGACAAAGTGATAGACATTGAGTACTTGAAGAAGATAAAAAAGTGCAAAAAGAAGAAAATTAAAAGCAAAATTGTTTAGAGAAAGAGAGAAAGAGATAGAGATAGAGATAGAGAGAGAGAGAGAGAGAGAGAGAGAGAGAGAGAGAGAGAGAGAGATGAAAAGAGTGGAAAGAATGGAAAGACATACAGAAAACAGATGAAAGAAACAAAGATAAAATAGTAAAAAGCGTGAAAGAAGAGAGGCGGTCAGCGATAATGATGTCATTACTGGACTAGTCAGACAGAAGCTGCCACGACAAAATCAATCTCGTCAGCCACTTAAGCTCCACAGCCCCAGGGCCCAGGAAACAACGGCCTAACTCGCCACTGGCAGTCTTCTACTATTGGTGGTGTTGTTGTGGTGGACATCGCCTACCGCAGGCTAGCAGGAGGACCTGAACGCCTTCAAAGATGTACTTTATAATCTAGAATTAAGCCGGATGTCAGACTGGCGCATTGGAAAGCAGAAATGAACTTGATAGTTTAAGCACTTTTGAGTTGTGACAGTAACACATGTTTGTGAAATCTCTAATCAAGGCATCGGTGAGGATCTGAAAACGCCGAAAACGAAGCGCTTGAAAATATCCTAAAAGAAGAGTTTCTAATTCGAAACAGCTTTGCATAAATGAAAAAAATGGCATATGAAAAAGATCGGCATTACATCATAAATGATTTATACAAAATCACCATGTAAAATTAACAATGCTTTTTATTTCTCGAAGATTCTTTTACAAAAAAATTGTAGCATTACCTGCGATGAATATCGAAAATCATTTAACATATAAAGGACAGGTTTCAAGCAGACTGCTTTTTCTTTAAGAAATTCGGTCATGTTAGCAGTTCCCTATGATATGTAGAACAAATCTACGTGAAACACATAAGCCTACAGAAATCGTCAACGAATTAATTCGCTGTGTATATTTTTATTAGCGATATAACCATCAATTTAAAATTTTTTCTAATTAAAAAAATAATAGACTCTTGCTTTAGAGAGATTATCAAAATGAATAGTAACAATGAACTTTTTCGATGACCACTGGATGCTATCATTTTAATTGCAGAAAAAAGATGAATTTACATCAATACTTATTAAATTTTTATTATACAAAGGAACATTTTTATCAAAATAGTCCTCTCTTGGATGGAACCAGCCGCTTTTTAAGAACTTTCCAGATGCTTAAATGTCTGAGATTGAATTGCATTCAACAGGTGTACTTGAAGGCCAAAACGCCAGTTTTCTCTATAAAAAAGAAGGAATGTAAAAACTGATCTTAGTATTTTTAGTCTCAGATCTTATCTCAGAAGGGTCAGTTCTTCAATGTGACAGGCTTGGTTCCCTAACTGGGCCACTCGACCACTTCACTGTCGCTTGCCGTCTCAGAGAGCCTTCAGTATATATACCTGAGAAGACTATGGAGTGACTCCAAAGTCTGAAAATACTTGAGACTGACTAGCGCCTTACCCGCGGAGGAACACTTTGGGTACATTGATGTTCTAATAGTATTCTTGCACGTGTTTACAATTCAAGCTGTTTTCCAAGTCTTTACCCAGGTCTAACTTCAAGACACTCCAGTAATGCGTAAAGCGCTAATAAAGGGGGCTCTTAGATATTTACTAGTCTCATGCCATAGAAAAAAAAATTAACAAACATTACAAAATAATTGTTTTTCAACCGCATCCATGAACAAAACTAAATATTTACAAAACATATTGGAGAAATTAACTAAGCCCTACTGCGGCTTGAATTAGAAAACAATAAGTAGTTAAAAGCGTTAATTGTAAAAACTTCCTCTTTGATATAATGTTACATCCCGTGTTTATTAATTCTTGATGGCCTGACCAAAAACCTGTAAACTAATAATTGTAATGTACAATGGTTCCAAAGCAGTACTCATATTTTGTATAATGAGTAAAACCCATTTCTGAAAGCCATGTTTCTAATGCCAAAATTGATGAAACCAGGAACATGGTAAAAATTTACGACGTTTTGTAGTGTGTAGTTTTTCTGTAATTATATAATGACTGTATAATATCACTGTATTTTCTTGAAAGCTTGTTTCAGCGTTCTGTAAACTACAATCATAGTTGAAGAAAATATATTCTGTGCATAGTGCATCTTTCAACTCTTTTTCGGAGTCAAACCCTCCTGTTGTTTGCAATGAAAGAATTTAAATCACTGTTTCTCAGCTTCCAAAGTTATTACAGTCACAAATATCACACTTGATACGCGAACGTTTTTTCTTTGCGGCTTGAGATGTTCTGGGACATATTCTGTTGTCTATGTTTCACCGCGCTCAAGTTTATCGGGAGCTCGCATTTCACTCTAGCTTTATGCACGGTCTACATACATTCTCATATGTATATTTATAGGTCTTTTTTATATCACCTGATGTATATTTTCATGTGAAACCTTGATGATACGACGCAAAAAGGGAAAATATCTGTTTTCCTTTTAGTTGGACGCAAACTTTAAAAAAAAAACCAAAGATCTGTTTATGACTAAAAACCTGACTGTAAGTTTCCCTCAAAACGCTGTCTGGTACGTATGTATAGATTTCTCGTTAAAAGAATAAAATGTTTATCTCATACATGTGCCATACCAATTTTCACAAGTTGGTAATTAAATATCCGGGTGGACTGTCGTTATTTCGGATGAATCCGTATTCAGTAACACTTTGTTTTCTGCGAATGGAAAGTTCCTCTAGTCTCATCCTCGATACGTATTTGGCGTTCAGTAAAATTGCATAATACGAATTCTTTACTTCTGACTAAGAACTTGGTAAAAAAAACCAAACTAATAAAACTTCTTTCGTCACCTATACCGTGTTTTCTTGGAAGGAAATTATCCCGCATTAAAAACGGCATTGTTTTGTTTCTCTCAATGATACTCTCAAGTATCCCTAGACTTGCCCTAGCCCTCGCATGAAACCATCACACGAAACAGCAGGTGAACACTGATAAACATTTATCGCATTATGCCCATCTCTCCTGTCTGTCTTTCTCTTTTTCTAAAGATTTCAGGAACAGCCCCACAGATGGGCTAGTCTACCTTTGAACCAGGTTTAGCACGCCACACGTAGCACCAGTACAGATGCTAAAATGCGTTTAGAAAACCATTTGACCAGCTTCCACGTTTCTTGAAGAATATAATTCCTATGGTACCAAATTCCTAAATATGGTTTTTTTTCAAGAATTAAAACTATTTTAAAGAGGTAAATGTTCATATTATGAGCTCCTTTCTCTTAGGCTAAAAAATCTTTCAAAGGTTCTCAGACTTGAAATTCACCTCACCCATATAAGATAACAACAACAGCAACAACAAAAACAGGAACTAAAATGAAATCTCGTAATTTTATCAGGAGCCATAATTATGATGTTCTCCAGACACAGTGCAAAAAATGGAGTTATGGTCACCCCCCCCCAAAAAAAAAAAAAAAAAAAAATGGTTTCGTTTCGAGTTCATCATCTTACGATCGGAAGCACACACTTTAACATTTTTTTTCGACACAGTGAAGCCTGCTATCATACGACTAATTTCGTTCCTAAGCAGCAAAATTTTAAAGAAGATAGTTTTTTCTTCTCCTGACCAGACCACGAATCTTTAAAAAATAAGAAGTTATATTTCTGCTTGTAATTGTGCAATTCTTATACGTATATTCTTAAGTAAATCGTCTTTGTGAACTAATGTCTATAAGTTATCTATTTATGCTCCTTTCGTCTTTGGGGTACATACAGTAATGGTTATTTGCTATTGCTCGCGCTCACACACACACACCTACATACTCGCTTTGACGACCGACTATTCATCCTTCAAGTGAGTAGTTCAAATTATTAAGACACCTCAAGAGTAAAAGCAGGCATTTCCTAACAGCCAATGTTAAATATTGTATATATATGCTTGATACGCTACACCTTTATTTGCGATGCATGCTTTACAAATCTTGGACTTGCTTAGGGCAATTTGTAAACTTAGTAACGCATGCGGTTCGCGTGCGCAGGTTTCTCTCACTCAATTGCCCACGGGGAGGCAAATACCTGGTTGTTGAACCTTGCGCCTGCCAGCTTGGAGTGTGACACGCCTGTGTATACGGTCGCCCTAGTAGATCTGGTATTGGGTGATAATACCCAAGGCTGAAGGAGGAGGCTTATGATAAATATTTCTCTTGGTTTTATGCCGCAGAATCGCCAAGACGAGAGCTATGATAATTATAAACTTTGTCAGCTCTCCTAAGATCCTTCCAATCAACTGAGTATTTATTTACGCTTCACTTAAGAAAATATTTTATTTCATATTGTAATGAATTAATTATCTGCTTGAAACACTGAACCATCTTTGATTTTGTCACGAATTGAAATAACTGGAAAATGCACTGTAACCCCGCTTTGATAATGAATAGAGTAGGTGTAAGTTAGCTGATCATTTCTAGTTTTAGGGTCTTTCGAGAGACAATCTTGTCGATGGTGACTTTCAATGATCATTGATAACGACGGAAAACTAACTAGACCAGTAAGATCGATGCTGTGTTGGATCTTGAAAGACAACAACAAACAAACAACAAGCTGTTGCATTTGCATAAAAGTTTACAAACGCAGAACTACGGTTGAGAAAAGCATACTCAGAAAAAAAGATCATGATATACATTATTTGAAAAATTGCATGAAAAAAAAACACGGAAAAAATGCAAATAGAAATTCTCGTGATGCTCTTTGTATTTCTTTTAAGTGTCTGACTTGGAACCACCGCCACCTGAAATCGATTGCTAACACGCTGATGTAACATCCAATCATTTTAAAATTCAGAGCAACAGGGAAAAACGTTGGCACGTTGTAGCAATTAAATCCCCCGCAAATTGGAAGATGCTATATTGTGTATAACCCATTACAGAGGTTTTGTTTATTCAACGGCTTCATTAACATTTTTTCTGAAAACAAAAGTAAAGGACAGGTTGCTTTTCTAAAGAAACACATGATGCTGCTCATATTTGACCTCATCATCAGTGCATTACTAACAAGTTACATGAAAAATGCACTCAGAGACATATCACCTGCTTTTTAATCTATAGACAAACCTGCGGAGATTTCCGAACACAGAAAAACTTTTTAAAGACTGAGCACTTCATCACACAACTTGGCAGTAGAAAAGAGAAATTACGAATTTCTAATCGGACACGAGTGTAGCTAGCTATGTGACTTTAACAAAGTTACTGCTTTGCTCGAGTTTCATCAGCTTCTGATTAAAACATGATGAGAAAAAATTTCTGCCCAGATCAGTGTATGTTTTCTATTAGTAGTCACAGTGTTTAAGATGTGATTTTAAATCATCAGAAACACTTCGAATAATGTCGATATAATCTGTTTGAGTTTAAGAACACCTGCATCATAATCTTGCTGTATGCGTGTTATGCACTTTATTTGTAAAACGTGTATAATTTCAGGTAAGACGGTTTGCTTCATACAATTAACACAGTTTCTTAGATAAAAAATCTTTGTTCTACCTCTCAGGAAAGCTGGGTGGCCTGAAGAAAAAGGGTGTTGTGTTTGAGACATTTCAGGACGGTTTAGAGCTTCACGCTTTAAGTCCATGAGTTAACTGTCTTCTCATCTTTGCCTAACCTCTTATGGTAATTTTTTTGGGTTTAAACCTGACTGATGTTTATTGAGCTTCCCTTCTGAGAAAGCACAGCGTTGCTATCGCGTCCTTGCTTTGGCACCATCCTTTTTAACGGAGCCAATGTTCATCTGGTCAACTACATTATCGTCTTCGACATTTCCTCTCCAGGTCTTCTTAGGTTGACCTGTATTCTTCGTCCCTTATATACGAGTAGTACATGGAGATGTTTGTTTTTGGCAAGCCCAATGTGAGGTCAATCAAAAACTTTTTCGTTTTCCTTCTTTCCAGCTTGGTGGCGGTCTGGAATAAGATGTCTTCAATTTAACAAGTTATGTCGAGAAGATTTTGGCATGCATGATTATATTTAATTCTGGGCTTTCAAAATTACCTTTCAACACAACGCTAAGTGTTCAAAAACTTTTTGCTCGATTCTTTCCGTGGAAAGCACAAGGCAGTCCGCGACGTCATACTGGCTAATGCAATTTCTTTATTCCATTTACTCCTCAACCTTCTAAAAGTTGTCCCGGATTTCTTACCGATGATGGCAAGGATGTTTCGTTGTTTGCTTGAGGTCTCCTAAGTTCATTGCAGACTTTGTTTTAGCCTTGATTTAACATTAATCACATTTTGTTGTTTCATTTTTCGATAATTATAACTGTTTACTTTTACCGACACATTTTCCGGTTTCCTTTTGAACCAAAGTTTCGTAAATTAAAGTTAATTTGCAGATTGTCTCACGTTTTCGAACAAGATAGTAATCCTGACCTTTTTGGAATATTATTTTTTACGACAAACGTGATCATATTTTCACCATTGATCGCATCCTGAGAAAGACTTTGCCAATACAGTTTCTCTTGATACCTGAGTAGAAAGCATTGGCCCCTTGAATTAGTCTTACGTGAGAAGATATGTGGGCAGAGACAGAGCTTTGAGAATGTTTAAGTTTTTTTTTTGCAGAAAATAAAATGCAACGAAATTATACAGTCATGTAAACGTTTGCAGACGTTTCTGCTGAATGTTCTAGATCTGTCAAAGAGCGATATACACGCCAGCCAATGAAGAAAAAAACGTTAAAAAAAGTATATAGAAACAATTTTTTTATAGTAAAAACATATATAAACATAATTATAATTATAAAAAAACTGTAACAATAACAATTGAAATAATAGCAATTACATTATTGGCAGCAATACCTGTAATAGGAACAATAGTAGGCTAAGATGAAAAAGTAAATCGCTTGGCCTGAAGCGCTCTTCAATGTATGAAGTGACTGACACGGCTAGACAAGCTGTCTAGAAATATATTGAACACCTTCGTCAACCTATCATTTCGGGGTTTCATAATAGGAATCACATAATTATATGACAGAAAAGTATAATCGTTCTTAAGACTATCGACGTATTCTTATTATACGATTTTGTGCGAGATCTATTCTTACTATAACGTGTAGGCCTACCTCTCTAACAGATGTTTAGGCAAGGAAAAAATTGTTTAAAAGATATTACGTAGTCGACTGAAAGAACAAAAAAGAAAAATTAAACCGCATGTAAAAAACGGCATAAATATATATCTCTTCAATAAGACCTAGTTGTGGTGAGAAGAAATGAAATCGAACTGATGACATAACCTGCATAAATCCTTATTAGGAAAAGACTTTAATTAGTGGGTGTTAACTTGACCCCAATAAACGATCTCTATAAAACTAGAATGTTGTTGAGGCATGACTCCGATTTTGAAAATTTAAGCTTAATTGTATGTAAGAATCAATATTCTTTAATTTAAGAAGTTGAAGGCGATTGGGTTAATAAGCTGCAAAAACCTGTAAGAACCTGTGGGTTATACTTACTATGGAATTACTTTCAAAATAAACAATAAACTGCAGCTTCTACAAAATTGTACAGCATTCTTGTTGAGGCGTGACATCGCAAACTTTTATTATCCGTATCATGATATGGCTGTGACTGGCAAAACAAACTTAAAAGCTTCTTCTATTGCCGAGTAGATTAAAAGAAATCCCAATAAAACAGCCAAACAGGATAATTACAGACGAAATGATAAAGCAATAGGATGTTGTAGAAAAATGCAATGTGAAAAAATATTTACAAGTGTAGATAAAAACTTGCAGGGTAGTATGAATGCCGAAAAGTTCGTGCTTTTTGTCACCCGAAAAATTGAAAAGCCGATAAATATCGTTGCTGATAGAACAAGTATACTTCATCCTATATAAAACTAATGAATACAAAGAGGGCTTCGACTATATCAGTTTAAATAAAATAAGAAAGATGAGAAAGTAATAATTACATGTAAATGTTTAAAATTATTTGATATGATTGAACAGCAAGAAATTATATTTTTTCCATGCAAAAAATCTTATTTGCGAATTATTTCGAGGCTTCCATGAAGACGATCTTTCTCTTTATAACAGATCTTTTGAAAAGAAAAACCAAACGAGCGTCTTAAGTGTATGTAGTTTTTGCCTAGTTGATCAAACGGTCTTTGATCGATTCTAACATAAACACGTTTCCGCTTTTGAGGGTCCATTTCTGAGGGAAAAGCTAGTTCAGATTGATGCCTCCGGAAATGAATATTGCTAGAAAACAAAAGTCAGAATTGTTCTATTAGACTGCTGTTTCGTTTCGCTGTGCGTTCTAGCAATACAGACAACGTCTTCCTACACACACTCTCACACACACATGGTCGACATTCTCATAACAGAGGACTCTTCGGTGCATTAAAACTAGGGAAAAAGAAATCGAATTGTTTTTAGAGTTTCAGATAATCGAAAAGAAACTTATGGGAGTAAGAAAAGTGTGAAGATAACAACAGAGGAGTTATCAATTACAACTGCCATAAATAAATGGCATTAAATTATTTTCCATCACATTCTTTTCTATATCTAGACTAGCATAACTTTTATATACACCTTGGATAGGGGAATGTGTTGATATAAATGTCCCATTTAAAGTCGTAGAGAGAATAACAAAACTGGCTGGAAATAACCAGACTAACCCAGTATATTGACTAAAAATTCCATTCTGTCAAGATCTGCCAATGAAAAGGAACTGTTTTTTTTTTCGGAAATACCAGATGCCCAAGTCAAATTTGAAACAAACCCTCTAAAATGTAATTCGTCACTGAGAACATCTCAGGTCTTTTATATAAAATATCTTGTGAAACATCGAAAAGTATTAGCTGTTCCCACCAAGCGTCTTGCTACTGGATATGTGAAGTAAGCGACACCAACATAGCAGTTGTATTGAGAGACTGCTTAAGAAAACCAAAGTTTTTATTGACCAAGACGTCAAGAAAGCTCGAAGAGAAACCGAAGCAAGCCAACAAAAATCCATAACAACAAAATCTATACATAAGTGTTTCTGCCGGATACCGTCACTTTGGACCAATTATTTCCATAACCCATCAATAATGTAAGCCTGGTTCTTTGCTGCAGGTTAATGGTTTGCTCACCGAGCAAAACAGTGGGTCAAACCTTCTCCCCAAATGTAGGCTCTTAAAACAAAGAAATACAATCAGATAGTCAGAGTACATACAAAAAGGACGGTAAAGTTTAATTACACCAAACAGTCCTTATGTGACATCAGTAAAAACGCGTGAACAGTCCCATGACCGCCAAATGTGAACAGAGTTGACGTAGACTTGACCTAGAGTAAAAGTTGCACATCTTTTTGCGCATAATAATGGGTTAGCCAAAAAGAAAAAAAAATAACATAATAAAACCACTCACGTTCAGTTTACAGAGTCACTGTTGGTACATCATTGGTCTCCATGTATGTATTTTTGTTTTTGAAGCTAGTAATGCCACTACGCGAGGAGCATTTAGGGCTATAATACAAGCTTTAATTGCTATCAAATCTTTTACACAATGTAAAAAATCTGTGTTGCACTACTTTATCCTAAACGAACATATTCTTACTTTTGAAGACCATAGTTTAATAAAAAGTATATGTCCTCAAAAATTTAATTTTCGTAACATACTATATTTGTAAAATTTGTTTGCAGAACATTCATATTTCTACTTCATCATTGTTATCCACTTAAAAAGCCAAGTTTTGAAGATAATTTGAATCGATAAAAAAGACTTTCAAACTTCCACCCCAAGTGACGGCCATAAACGCGTGAGTGTACATTTGTAAAACGTTTAAGATACTTAAGAAAAAAAAATGAATTTATTGCAATTATTTGTTTCTATGTTATGTTTAAATATGTCAAATAAAAAGAATTATTTGACTTGTTCTATTGTCCTTTTCATCGGATTTTTTGGGTTTGCTATACCAACCTTAGCTGGGATAAAAATGCAAACAAATATTTCTAAGCCTTTTATTTTGGTAGATTAAAGAAACGAACGCGTTAACAAATTTGTTTAATATATCTTTTGATCTAAATGACAGCGAAATAATAATCGAGACTTAATTTTGATTCTGGATGTATCACTTAAAAATGCAGGGCTAAGAAGAAGAGAAATAAAAAAAGAAGAAGAGAAAGAAAAAAGACGAAGAAGAAAAAAAAGAAGAAGAAGGAGGACGAGGAGGAGGAAGCGAAGAAAGGAGAGAAGGGAAAGTGGTGTCTATATTCTGCTTTTATTTTGGCTATAGTTATTTAGTATCAAAATAAAACTAAAGGAAGGATGTTATTTCATATTTGGGCCTACTTTGGTATTTCTGAGGATTTTTGTATGTATATTATCGAGGTTGAGGTTAAGATGCCACGGAAAAGAGAAAGAGAGAAGAGGGCGTGGGAGGAGAAGGATACTGTAAGAGAAAGTTTGATAGGCGAGAAGTAGTAGAAGTGAGATAAAGAGAGAGAGAGTGATAGAGAGAGAAATAAAGAGACAGAGAGAGAGAGAGAAATAAAGAGAGAGAGATAGAGAGACCGAGGGAGAGACAGAGAGAGAGGCGGGGTTGGGTGAGGGACGGAAATCTTGTTTTTACCGAATAGTTATTTAAATCGTGACGTAGCGCAAACATAACGTCGTTCTCTTTCTGGGTGAGAGAAAAGGAAATAGGAAGGGAGGCGACAAAAAGAGAGGAGGAATGTCAAGTGTAGATTATAAGAAAAGAAACTGAAGGATGAGGCGAAGAAATAAAGAGGAGTTAACAATAAATTTTGAAAAAGATAATTATACAGAAAGTTCAAACAAATTCAAAAATAAAAAGAGAAGAAAAAATGTCATTCAGATAAGGACAGCTACTGAATGAAATCTTTAGACACGGATTGTTATGGCATCCATCCACATCGCTAAAAAGCCAGATAGGGATGGGCATACGCGAGACGGAAACAGTTAAAAAAACCAAAACCATTTCTAACTGAAGGGATTATTACAGTATACAAATGGGTGGTATTGTGGAAGGCAGA
>BMAT01000051.1:207721-220389 GCA_019649035.1 Elysia marginata
GAAATTGGGCTTGTAAAAATACCCTTCAATTCTTCATAAATTTGCCACAACCGCCAAGCCTGAGTTAGGCCTAGGTCTAGACCTAATCTAGACCCTATGTTGAAAAAGTCTTGTAGGTCTAGGTCTGAAATCCAGATTCTCTAAATTAATATCTAGAATTTAGTCAAGTTTTGAAAACTTCATCTAGGTTGTAGATCTAGATCTAATCTACATTCAACGACGAACATTGTTTTTAGGAAATGGTTTTTTTTTTAGCTTTTCACACGAAGCGTTAGTTTTTACGTTCGATTTTTTCAAAACTCAAACATAAAAACTGTGATAAACGAACGCTAACTTTAAAGCCATAGCGAGAATCTCCAAAACACTGTCAACAAAGAATGTTCAACATGAATTGAATATGTCATAGAAAACGACAATTTTATTAAACAACCGTCAAGCTTTAGCAATGCCTAGACTCAAATCTCTAGATCTAGACGTTGACTCCGATTCAGATCTTCAATCTTAAAAAAAGCTGTCCTAGACCTCAATTGACACTACAAACTTATAGAACTATAAGTTTGTAGTGTCGTTATGTGTGTGTGGTGTGTGTGTATTAGTAATTCACGCCACAAAGACAGTATGCAGAGGTCTGAAAATTTACATAGTTATTTTAACCAATCCTTGCTGTGTACTAGACGGATTTTTTTAAAATTCAATGGAAGAGAGAGAGAGAGAGAGAGAGAGAGAGAGAGAGAGAGAGGTAGAGTGTGAGATAGTTAGATAGATAGATAGAGAGAGAGAGATAAAGAAAGAGAGGCATACGATAATGGCTGAACAAAAAAGAGGAAGGGAGGTGGTATGAGAATAGTAATGAAGAAAGAGAAAGAGAGAGAAAAAAGAGAGATAGAGCAGGAAGGAGAAACAGAGACAGGCAAGGAGTCAAACAAACCATCTAAATACTGACAGAGACAGAGATACAGAAGAGAGAGAGACAGAGAGAGAGAGAGAGAGAGAGAGAGAGAGAAAGAAAGAGAGAGAGAGAGCAATAGAACGATAAACAGAAAGAGGAAGTAAGAGATAGGAAAAGGAACTATAGAAAAAAGCAGAATAAGGGAAATAATTATCCAAAGCCCAAAGGTAAACAAAGTGGCAGGCGGATGAGCCAAAGAGGAAACATTGTTTTGTGTAAAAACGTATTCGTACTCGAAGGGTTCTTTGGTCTCAAGTAGGACCTGAAACGGTTTCCACAAAGCCCACTTCTTCTTTCATCTCGCATTGCTTGATGAAACTTTCGATCTGAATCATTTAAACACAGTGGAGAGTGGGTTTTTTATTACTTTATAAAACCATAGGTTATCTTTTTATTTTGACGCGTTTTTTGAGATGCTTATTATAAAAAAGTTCGTGCCTATCTTTCCAAATACAGCAAATTGCACTTATACTTTAGTCTTACATCTACCGCTAATTAATGATCCACACTTATCTAAATTTCCGTAAATTTATAAAGATAAACATAGCTGTTATGATTTTAACTCCATGTAAAAACTGCTAGGGAAAAATGACCTTTCAAGGTCAAAATCAAGGTCAACAGTTGTCAGGGGATTGCAAGAACAATATTTTCCCGTCATCATTCTCTAAACTTTCTGAAAATAAATATGTTTTCTGGTTTCTCATATCATTTTCACTGGGCTTTGGTGCATTTTCTAAAATATATGTAAACAGCAAAAAAACATTTTAAACATTTTCATCCCCTCCTTCTCCACAACTTGCGTATTAAGCGCATTAAAAAGGAATCATTTTTAAGACAGCCAGAGTAAAGAGACGGAGGGAGAAAAATAAAGAGAGAGAAAAAAAGAAATAGAAAGAAAGAGAGAGAGACAGAGAGACAAATACAGAAACAGAGAAGGAAAAGAGATAATAAATAATTAATCGGTAGAGAGTGAGAATGAGAGACAAAGAGGCGATAGAGGAAGAAGAGGAAAAATGAGACCGAGGGAAAAGTAAGTGCAGAGGGTACGGATACAATTGTTCGTTACGGATTCTTGGTCTTACAGAGTTTTTGGTTGATCTGTTTATAAAATACAGATAAGAACGTGTCCACCTGTAATTTCTCAATGGCGTTCGTTTTCTTTTTGCTGATAAATGTCAATATTGATAGCCTATAAATTTATGTTATGTTTCATATAAGATTCCCGTTTGCATGATCGCGTTGTAAGATTGCGAAAGACATAACTTGACTCATTCTGGTGTAAAATGTTTTGCACTAGATCTATCTGAAGGTCAATTCAACTTCATAAGTCGTATCTAACACGAATAATACCTTTCGTTTGGCCTCAGCAACGATTGTTTTTCTGCATACGAGATTATAAGGCAAAAACGAAAAACATGATGTTTGACTAGTATTGGCTTTACTGCTTGAGCGGCTGACGACAAGATTTAAAGGTCCGAATTCGATTCCCAGTTTAAATAACCTTTTTACGCTTCTCTGTGTCCACCCAGCACTAATTGGAGAGGCTTTGCAACATCACATACCTTATGTTAACCTTTACGCAGGACCTTAATCTGTCGGGTTCTCCCTGCCCGTCCCACGGCTTCGTTCTGATGTAATCTTTACGGCACGAGGGTTTGCAAAACATCACTTTTCAATATTTATAGCCTTTGAAACTATGGATAAGAAAAGGTAACGAAGATCTAGAACTACCTCACCATGTCATGTGCCAAGAACAACCGGGGCCGTGATCCTTATCCCCTGACACTTTTTATGAGTATAGGACTAACTTAAGTATGTTTCAAAATTGAAACGATAATAATAAATAATAATACATACCATTTCTATAGCGCTCTGCCCCAAACAGGCTTAGGCTCAAATCGCTTGTTATAAATGACACTGACAATGCTTAATAAAAAAAAACATAACTTTAAATAAAAATGCAATAAAACAATGGATTTAGTTGTAAAAGAATAGAACAGACATAGAAAGACCGAAACAGAAAAAAAAATAACAATGAATAGAAAGAAATAGAAACAAACAAGTGACTAACGCACATCTTCGGTACAGCAAGTACTGTACATGAATGCTTTTAGGAGATTTATGAATGCAGAAAACAGCGGTCACGTGATTGCCCGATCATAACTGGTTCGACAAAAACCTAGAAATAAGACGTAGGAAGTTAAAGAGGAGAAAGTAAATGGATCATAAACTGAAAAGTTTTGCATTTTGGATGAGACGTTTTTGGTGTCTCCACCTTTGTTAGGTGAACTGTCAGTTTCACTTACCTTTCTTATAGCTTATTATGAGCTTTTGTCAAGAATCACACCACCTATCAGTATCATCAGTTTCATTCTTTAAATATTTCTTTTTTATATAAACCTAAATATTCGAACAAAAAACCCCAAGTTATTCTTATTGTGCGGTTAAAAAAAGAGAAAAGAAAAGAAAGCTACCGATAAATGAAAAAAACTGTTGGTGTCATAAATTAGCGTTGATCATTGTCAGTATTAAACTAGTATATTTGTTAATCCGGATAAATAATGATAATGATGAAAAAAATTCTTCAGGAACCTTTTACCAAGGGAAAGAAGAAGACATGAAAAATGAAACTGTTATTCATTTTCATGATTACTTCCCCGTAGCCTGATTTCTTTACTTCACCACAGGAAACACGATCAAACATAGCTTTTGATCATCCACATCATTAGCAAGCAGACATCAACATGCTTTTAAAAACAAACTATCTAAAAAACAACTGCTATTTCACAATATCATTGAACACTTTATAGGCCACAATATATGAATTCAATAACGTTTTAGATTTTCTCCAAGAAAAACAAATCGCCCGATGTCTAACCTATTAAAAATGCCAGAGGTACGTAGTGAGCTCGGCAACCAGATTTTCCGCTTTTTATTGCGAAATGTTTAAATTCTTGAAATACCACTCCGCTTATATTATTAGTTAACTTTGCTGGTCAAGCGGCAAACTACAAAACGTACTGTGTATCCCTAAAAATTAAAGATACCACAAGAAACTAACCCAGTTTAATTTTTTTTTATTCGCTAGTTAATGCCCACTGTTAAATATTTAAGATGTCTCTTTTTGCTTATTCCTTTTAAAGGTCATATAACAATCATCAACATAATCCTGTTTTAGTTTTACATGTTAACCACGTCGCTAATCCCAGGTTCGAAGCGTTTTCCTGGCTAAAGAATGACTCATGACAGTTGGAAAAACAAGCTCAAATGGAAGGGGCAACTGGTCTGGCAGATAAAAGACCAGAAGGCATTTCACTGTGTCCTTAACTAAATAAAAGAGGGCGCAATGGGACCATTAGTGTGAGCGAATGTTTATGTGCAGTTTCACTGCAAACAAACACATCTATTAAGACTGTTTTCTAACAAAGAGCCTAGCCATCTTAGAGCTCAGCCGTTGAATTGTTTATAAACATAGTTTAACTGTTGGGGGATAGGATCATAATGATGCCAATTAATGTTGGCATGCAGTACAGCAAGCCTGCATCGCTTTATCATTTTTACCTGTACTGTATTCCCATCCGCTGTATGCTGAGCATAATTAGGAGATAGAATGTAGTGGAATGCCATTTGAGTTTGGTAAACAGTGTCGGTTTGTGTTTAGAAAATGACTCCTCTGATGGGTACAAAATTTAAACAAGGATAGCTGTTGGTCTGAAAAGGAGAACAAACCTTAACAAAAGTTTTGTTTTTTATATCTTCCGTTCAGGACAATCATGTGCGATTTCAGAGCCCAGACATTGGAGCATAAATGAGAATAAATTTATTGAAACAGGGAACGTCTGACTCTGAGGTTTTCGTGGAGAACGGCGGTAAAATGATTTTTATGATCCTAAGATATAACAAAAAAATTTTAAAACCATTTTAGTAACAAACAAAAGTAAGAAGAACTATGTTCTCTCATACAAATAACTTTAATTTGTAACAAAATTAACAAGGCTTGAAAGAAGCAGCAGTTATAGATCAACTTGATGTGTTTTGCTTCGTGAGTTCGTCGTAGTCTCTCAGAGTGAGCTGTGTCATTGTCGAAACGAAAGTAGGCCTAGTCTATTCTATCTGTCTGAAGAGTCAGTCAATGGAAGTGGCTACTGTCGCTACACCATTTTTAAAGTAGATGTATTTTCTTTAGACATTACAGTTTTCATAAGAGTGACTTATTTAAACTTTAAACAATGTATTCAAAATATTCTATTTCTTAAAAAAAAAAAGTTGCATAAGTGTGTCAAATTTGGATTTTAAAACATTTCCAAATTGGGTTTATTCCGTTAAAACAGTTGCATGAGTGTGTCATATTTGTGTTTCACTCATGGCACCTTAATCTGTGAGCAAAACATGAAAGCCACACCTTGACAGAAGGAAAGCAAATGTCACTCTCGTTTATTTGAAAAAAGGATAGCTTGGTTTTTCCTTTGCGAGTAATCGGTGGAAGTAAAATGCCGTCATCTTAATCAATTTGTAATTTGTTTCTATCACATAAAAGGAAATGCAGAAAAACGCATGTTACTCGTAACTTCAAAGAATAGACAGTCCGTAAAAATATTTTCTTTGTTGTTTTTTTTAAACAAATGTAAAGAGGAAAAGCCAATACCGTATTATTTTATGACTAACAAAAGACCTTTAGGCCGTAGAATATACTATTATTATGACAAATCTTAAATTTTAGTCCGGGCTGTGAACATTATGTTGACACCGTTATTGGCTTTTCCTCTTTACATTTGTTTTATTTTAAAGAAATTTATTTTCGAAGAAATCTAAGTATCCTAGTTAAATTGAAAGATTATAACTAATTTCAATAATAGAGCACAAACAACGGACACCGACGACGATAAGTCTTGTTTAAAAACTACCGTTGGAGAACAAAAATTACCATTTGTCTTGCGTATTGAAACGTAATTCTAAAAATGCAACCTAATCATGGAACTACCATCGCTTTACCTTTCCTTTCACACAGCCTGTCACACGCAAACAAACCTCAAAGCCAAGGAGAAACAAACCTTGACCTTTAACAAAAAAGGCCAAACTTCTACTGCTACCGACAACTATCTTCACTGTTGTAACACCGCAGTAGCCCTGTTTATTTTGTATGATCTTTATAGTTTGTGATATTATTAGAAAAGCAGGTGATATTTACCTATGCAGTTTTCTCTCACTGCGCAACCTTGATGTACAAATATCAACCTGAGCAGGGTATCTGCAAATCGAAACCACGTAGGTTTCACACCCAGCATTTAGAAGCCGCATAAGACTAGAAAAGTCTAATGCAAATATTACTGTTTTGATATTCAGTGAAGACAACAACAGTCTCTGGTTACGTTGGGAAAATTTTCATAAGAACAAAAGAATACCATATTTTAATTGGTCATTTCAGTAGCTAACAGATACAGTTCTTTTTTGATAAATCAAATTTTATTTCATCCGATAAGGGTTGCAGTATAAACGGAATATAAAAAAAATTAGTCCAAAGTTTTCCATAGATTTGTGAAAAAGCCTAAAGCTATAGAGACTAGCTAACGTCAGGTGCATCGATTTCTAAATATTTCATCGAGTATCATTTTCAGCTTTGGAAAATGAAATAAATCATTACTATCATGCAAATTTATTAACTATAAATAAAATTTCTGTTAAATTTATTCAGAGTGTACTTAATTAGATATACATGTGAGATGTGTTTCTATTTTTTTTGTTCACATAAATCGGAACAGCTATGTAATGCAGATTCACCTAACGATTATACGAATGCTCCCGAAGATGATAGAGATAAAAGTAAAAAAGAACAGACTAAGCCGTGACCCCGATTCAAACCTGGATACTATATCGTTAGGATCATGGAGTTAGATAAAAATATTACACAAGATGCACAACATATAGACGACATTTTACGTAATATTTTACTTTAAACATCACAATACATTGTGTCCTTCAAAGCAAAGAATTTTGCAGAATGCTGTTTTCCGGACTCTTTGCATTTCTTCTCAAATCTTCTTTAAATTCAGTCTGTCTCTATCCTTATGCTACACCTCGAAATAGCATGTCTCCCAATGGTATAAGACTTATTTTCAAATAAACAGATTTATCTGGGCATTAAAACATGCTGCCAGTTTAAAAATTGATCAATTTAATACACCTGAGTACTGATTTTGTCAGACGATTCTAGTAATAACAGCCTGGAGCAAAACTTAAGTGAGTGCTGATTGGATATGACTACACACAGAGATTGAGAAATGGGAAGTAAGAAAAAGAAACATAATTTAGATGGAAAGAAATTTTTTTGGGTCTTAATCACAATGACATTGAGAAAAGACATCATTCAAAATTACGAACAAATGGGCATTTCTTTATTATTCAAACAAGTAATACACATTCCATGACATATCGTGCTGCGATCAACAGGTTATTTTGATTTATGTATTAAAAACCAAACGAAATAGACATTTTAAACATGTTTAAAACATAAAAATAGCCTACCCGTCTACCTGCACGTGTGAGGCAATGTGTACTTGATATAATCAACAACCCAGCTCTCTCAGCTCGTGTGATAAACCCCTATTTCCGACCTCGATTTGAGTTTGATCCAAAATCTTTAATGTTATATAAACTTTTCCTCTATTTGTTTACAGTGTGTGAATTTCTCTAGGGATGTTCACGGGAGCGATGTATATTTCGTTCTGCTCGGCCTACAACTTAATTCACAGGCCAACGTTAAGTCGGCACCGATCCGATTTGATGAGATGCAGCTGCCACAGAGAAGCTCTGCAGGATACAAGGCATTTTATTCGCCGAGATTTAAAATAGGGGTTTTCCGATTTCAGGCAAAAACAAGCCAAGAATCTTGCTTTTTAAATAAGGTCAGTTATGTGCGTCTTGCATAATTGTCTAAACACACCTGAGCAGCACCATAGATAAATGCTGATACGTGGATTTGAATTTCTTGCTACTGGTGTATCACATGCCCAATTCTTACTTTAATGGAACCTCTGTTTGTCAGATATCATCTTAAGTGCTATTAGGGCAATACGAAAAATGTAAACATTTACGGTAATAGACAAAGGCAGCGAAAAGGAGAGAAAGAGAGACAGAGAGAGATACACAGAGAGAGAGAGAGAGAGAGAGAGAGAGAGAGAGAGAGAGAGGGAGTCCGGCTAAGCGAGGCAGACATGGCATAGACAGTCAATAAAGAAACAACCATTAGACAGGTGACGGGGGCGAAAAAAAAATCGGCATATTGCATATTAGGGAAATTCAAGAGCAGAATTTGTATAATAAAGCAATATCAGTTGGTAGCAATACCGACAGGGCAAAACATGATTCAACTCTTTGAAGAGACAGAGCTTAAGAATATAGAAAGCATAACAATAACGATATCGACCGGGCAAGCTAATTCAAAGAAACCATTTCAAAAGCAACGACTGGAATTTCGCAGAATGGTCTATGAGATAAGAATATACATAATGATAAAATAATTGTTGATAAATGACCTGGTAAACAAAGGAAGTTGTTACTTTAGATTCCATGTAAGAGATGGGCACAGCCGAGCAAGTAAATTTTTAAATGTAAAAAGACAATGTTCTTATCAAAAACGCAAAAATTTAAGACTGAAGGCAGGATAGTTATGTTTAGATCGATACCATAGCAAGAGCGGGACAGAGCAAGCCCTGTATTTGCTATCGACCAGTAGCCTCATTGTAGACAGCGCGATAGATGAATGGAGTTACGGAAGACATGGAGAGCAAAGAGGAATAAAGTCACCACACGCTGAACCATTTAAAAAATATACGCTTATGCTTCTAGATATGAGAGGTCATATCGTAACACAACAAATATTCATGTTTCTTAGTTCATCATCCTCTTTTAAAATAAAACTATGCTTGATTACTGAATCGAAAGACACTATTTTTTGCAAAGTTAAAACGTAACGCTTTCTCCAGTTATTTTGCTAACGACATAACACGATGGACTCTAAGAAACGATAGTTTAAAGAATTAAAAAAGCACAGGTTTTGAATTTTCATGAGGACCTATAGTTACCAAAACCTTTCTCTCAACAAACACTGGATGTGCTCATCAGTGTACCACTCCTTGAAGACCCTATCATTCAAATTCATATAAAGAAAAAAAAAGAGTTTATTTCTTAAAAACATTTTATACCAAAGCATAACACAGTTCTGTTTAAAAAAGACATTCTCCACTATTTTCACCGTCATGTATCTGAGTTCCACAGTTCCACAGAGAGCCAGATGGGATCTTTTTATCTTGGCGATGCTGTTATTTTTATATATTCGGCTAGCCTTAGTTCTAACCTGACCAATTCCAAACTGACTCCACACATTTTTTCAAGAGCTCTTAAAAAAGATATATACCGCCAGGTAAACTTTATTTCACGCTTTTGCCTCATTTCGCATTTATTTTCATCTTGCGCTATAAATACAATAAGCAGGAAAATGGAAATGGACAAGTTGTATCTTTATTTAACACGCATGGTTCAGGAATGTTATTATTAATGAAAAACTGAAAAATTGTCAGATGAGACTCGATTTTATCTTGAAAAAGTTACAAAGCCAATTAAAATCCAAAGAAAATTGTGTTATGGAATTGTTTTAAAAAACTTAGTCTGGTTCTGCAATTCAACTGCAATGAAAAATATAGAAAGCTTTCTTGTGCAATGTTAAAACATGCTGGAAACTAGAAGATTGTTGTGATATATCATAAAGCTTTTTGTTGGTCCAAAGTTTCATATCTGATCACTATTTTTTGTTTTTATATATTTGAGAGTTCAACTATATAATTATACTAAGATTTATTGGAAAACGACGGTTTTTGGTTCGTTTACTCTCTGCTCTCAGTTTCCTTTATTATGATCACATTTCTATTTCGTGTTCTTGTTATTCTTTTTTTCTTCTTTTTGTCGAAGTACATTATTATTCTTTTTAAATTGGACGTAATCACCAATGTGGTTGAGAAATGCAAGTCTAATGTCCATCCTGCTTTGGAATTTCCCAGCTGATATTATTTTTTATATGATGTCCTACTGTTATGTTTTCCCGAGTAAAATACACACATAATTGTTATTAGATTTAAAAATTATTTGGTGCTCTCTTGCTTTTCTACCAATATTTTGTGTATTTTTATTGGAAACAAAATAAAGTCATTACATGCACGTGCATATATGTATACATACATGCCGGTCCACAGCTTTATCTGAACTGATAGACAAGTATGGCGCAGCTGGACTGGTTTTTATATATCATGTTTAATTTTATCGATTGAGATACACCTGCATGTGAACGCCGAAAGGAGGCTCAAAAACAAATTTTATAACATAATAAAACAAGTTAGATTTTTTAAATCCTTCGGCAGTCGTAAAATTGTGAAGGATTTCCCTTGGTGTATTTTTTGTGCATTCAATCTAAAGTATTCAAGATACACACAAGTACTCAAAAAATTTACAGTGTTCTACAAAACACTAAATATACACGGAAAGATAGCAGGCATCCTTTTTTGAGTTTGTAATTATCTAAAGCAGAGAAGTCTTCACCCTATTGTGGTGTATTGACAAGTGGAGAGTGCTTGTGAGGTGTATACTGTTAAAACAAGAGAGCTGCTGTAATTATCGCACTATTTGTAAAGGGTAAACGTAAGATGCGGCGTTTTGGGGACAGATTGTTCAATGGTTTCTTAGCAACAGAGGAGACAAGATATTGAGAACAATTTTTAAGCACTTCATAATTCATGTCCGCTATTTGCAAGCATAATAACGCTCTTTTTCATGTGATTGAGGGTACACTGAAAATGACAACATAATGCACAATTATAAAACATAATAGGCCATACAACATGGCTATTATTTAAATAAACTCGAAAATTTTCGCTAAATGTTAGAGATGGAATTATTACAAGCCGGAATAACAAAAAAAACCTCCAATATTTTAATGGAATTATTACAAGCCGGAATAACAAAAAAAAAAACCTCCAATATTTTAAGAAGACAAACAAAACGTGCTATTTTGAATAAGGTACGTATCAAGTTTATTGACGTGAGAAACAGGTAAGTATAGATAATGACACAAAGGCAGACCGTTTTTTGTAAACTAAAACAAAACATTACTAAGAATAACAACATTAGTTTGCATTCATAAATGCCTTATAGGTTTTGCATATGGAGTAAAGAAAACAGACTAAATTTACCGTTCATTAAAAAAAACGCCTGTACATTTTATTTCTTTATAGTCAAATAAAAAATTCTTGAAGTCTATTCAAACACTTATACACATGCTTTATATCATGAATAAAATTTAAAAGTTAGTTTTATTAGTTTCATTGAAAAATATCTCTTCTTCAATCTCCCCTATATCTTTCTATCTTTTTTCTGTCTCTCTCTCTTCTCTCGTTCTTTCTCCCCCTCCCCTCTCTCTCACTTTCTGATCGCCTTTCCCAGTACAGCTTTCTTTATCAGGATGATGCTTATCGCTATTTAGGCTTTTCCCGTCTTTAGTTTGTGTTTACTTTACGGGCTAGTAGTTTTTAAACGTTTACCAGGTAATTGTGTTTAACTGGTGGGATAAGAGCATAAAATTTAGTTTTTAAGGGAGTACGACCACTGCACTCTAGCATTTGTTCTGATGCAGGCTGTTTGCAACTAGGAAGCAACACACCACAGCTCATTACAGGTTCATAAGATTTGGTTGTAGTTCCAAAGAATATAAAGTGATGGTTCTTTTGTTTTTCAGGGGCAGGAAAACGATGGGTATAATTTTGATCCTGTTTTAACCTGTTTTGAACTATTGAATAATGTATGAATACCCTGAATTTAGTATCCTTTTTAACACAAGAAGTTCGTAAAAAATATCACAACGTTTAAATTTCATATAACCAAAGATAATGATTATATGAAATTCTACTTTTTGATAGTTCAACTATTTTGCTATAACTAATAGACATAGGCTAAGGCGATAACTAAACTGAAGAAATATGAACGCAGGTCTAGGGAAATAGGTAGAAAGACAGTAAGTGACTGAGTCAGAGAGGGGTGTGGAAGAGATATGTAGGGGAGAAGAACGTACTAACAGGTATTGGATAATGGAATGGACGTTTCTTTAATGGTATTAACGGTGGGGCGTGAATGGGAAATCTGCTTTTAAAATTACATCTAGAATAAGTTAACTCATACCAGAGCGCCCCATCATCTAGCTAGAGTTATTTTCAGAGAGAGAGAAAGAGAGAGAGAGAGAGAGAGAGAGAGAGAGAGAGAGAGAGAGAGATCTTCAGGTCAACCCGCACCTGTTGTTTTTACTGGTGATGCTGCTACCTAATGAGTTTAGGGAAGTCCTGCAATAGGGCGAAGTTAACTTATCTTCACCTTTAAACTTTCAGTGAGGAAGATTAGAAAATTGCAAAATCTTTATCAAAATAATCTAAATGGCTCAATTTGTTATAAATATAACAAGGCAATGATGTAAGACCAGTAAGTCTATCGGTTTGAGAAAATATGATTAACTTGTACGAAAAGTTATTAAAATCGCAACAGCCAGTATTTCTGGACTTTTTCTGCGCCTGCTTTCCCTCGTCCTCCTCCTGGTACTGCTGGTATAACTACTCCAGCTGCTTCTGCATCCATCACGATTAGTAATCATACTGTAACTATCTAATGCGGCACTAATAGTTCTACT
>BMAT01000051.1:226715-249253 GCA_019649035.1 Elysia marginata
AATTAGGCACAGAGAGACGCGGATAAACAAATACAAGATCACATAAAGAGTAATAGGCAGACACAGAAAGTTCCTTAATAAATGTTTTTTTTCCATCAAACATTTAAGGCCATGGACGTCTGCCCAACAATCTTATATCAATCCAGCATTAAGTAGGCCAGGATACCTCTTTACTAAACAATTTTTAAATCATAATGAGCTATCAAGAAACAATTTAACAACCATATACTGTGCATAAATAAACTTGTGTCTATGGTATCTACAGCTAAAACGTTTTCTGTCTACCCTAGTCATTATTTTGATAACAGAAAGCCTAAACTATTAAAGAAAACGGTTTTGAACACAATTTTGCTCTAAAAAGTAGTAATGAGATTATTGAGTAATTGTTATTTAAAAGGGAAACAAGTAATTATAAAATGCCAACCAAGCTTTCCTTTGATACCATTGGTTTCAGCAGTTGGGACATTTAATTGCATGTTGCAAGACTTTTGATGATGAATCTTTTTAACCATCGTCCTGCTCACTCATACACCCATCTATGTACCTTGTGTGACGTCATGTCCTACTGGTAGATAATCAACTTTCACACCTTGAGATTCAGGGTTCAATTTCTGTCTTGGCAAGTCAGGTCAGCGTTTAGTTCCTTGGAAATGCGATTTACATACAAGCGTTAAATGAGTACCCAGCTACAGGCAGTGAAAGATCTTGTCAGTACGCTGGAGCGACCTCTATTTACCTTTTGTTTTTTTTGTTTATCAGTATAACTATACTGGCTTGTCGGTGAAAATGTAAGAGCATTAATTTTACCTAATTGAGCGCTATAGAAAGTGCTCTTAATTTTCCTTATCCGTCTTTTAATCCATGATTATCTTGGGACTTTTTTAATTTAGTTTTGACTTTCACTCTCTCTCTCTCTGCTTATCGATTCATCAATCTAATTTAGGCCTCTTCATCCAACTTGTATTCTACATATCTAACTACAGGTTTTTGTGTCAAAGGTGACCTTCCTATGTCTCTTATCGTCTATATTTTTCGGTCTGCACGCTTATACCATTCTCACTCATTCTCTCGTTCTCGTTCCCTTCTCTCGTTCTCCCTGTCTATATACTACCTCCTTTTTTCTTTGGCTTTTCTTACTCGAATAATCCAGACTAAATGATTTCTTCTTGTACTTATTTCTTTCCTAGCTTATGTTTTAGCTGTCTTTGCCTGCTATCATTCGGCCAGTCTACCTAGCGATTTGTCTCTGACTTTGGTTACTCCAGACATAACCGTCGATAAAACAAAACATTCGATCCGGGGGGTAGACGTGCGTCTGAAACGTCTGAAGGATAGAAACGGTAATCACTTATATTTTCTTCATTGATCCTTCCCGTGTAGTTGACGTGTTTCCATCGGAATTACAAGTAAAATAATGATGATTCCTTTTCTGTCATTTCTTCTAATCTAATCATGGCAAACGCAGTTTTCACATTTTGCGGTGTAATAACCGCAATTATATTGCGAATTCCATCTTGTTTCAAGGAAACCTTTTTCGAACGCGATAAATGCGCAAAAAATAAGTACTTATTAGTTTAGCCCGTTCAAATGAACGGCATGACGTTGTACTTTAATATTAGAATAAAAATCCTTTAGCTGAGAGAAGAAAGGAATCTGGAATGCCCACGCAATAAATGATGTCTTTTTTAAATATGTAACTTCACTAATAATGTTACTGATTGTTGCTGCTTATGTCTTATTTCTCATTTATTCGTGTTCAATTTGTTAACACAGGACGACAATGGAAAAAAAAGGAGAGATACCATCTGAGCCCTTTGATTTGTTTAAAATTATTTGTTATTTTGATTTCGTCTACATGTAGGTCTATGCTGATTGCTTGGGCTAAAGGAGTTAGGGCTTTTTACAGAATGCACTGATTCATCAGAGTTTTTTAAAGTAAAATTTAAAAGTTTATCTTCAACAGTAACACCTTCGATTTTTCAGAAATTGAGATAGGTCTAGATCTGGAGATTTTAGGCTTGAGAGGTCTACAATCTGTTAAAAAGGCTGAAGCTAGAATGATAAATTCAAGATCAATAAATCATTAACAGGTCTAATCTAGATCTCGAAAGTAACTAAAACACTTGACCGGGCTTTAAATTTAATGATAGTTAAAGATCAAAATCTAGATCTAAACGTCTAGATAAAATAGATCTAGAATTCAAGGAGCTAGAATGATAGATTAGATTCTAGACTCGATCTCGAGAAAACTACATTCTATTAAAAAGGCCGAAGCAACAGTGATAAAAATCTAGATCAATAGGTTATTAACAGCTCTAGTCTAGAAAGATAACTAAAATGCTCTTTCGGGTTTTAAATTTAATGCTAGATCTATATATCAGGAATAATTGAAGGCTATCAGATGATTAGATCTGTGATCTCCTCTCTACTCACGTCTTTTTCATTTCGAAAGTTGATTTGTAAGTTTTCCCTAACCTAGAAAAATATTGCTTCCAACATATTAAACGAATCACGTTTTCAACACTTGGTTCTACAAAAAACAAAAACAAAAAAAAATAAATAAAAGCAAAGCAAACTTATATCTAAAAATCAAAGGTGCAGCAAGTTTTTACGGCGATTCTGGTGAAAAGAGCATCAAAATTGGTGCTTTGAGTGAAAAGCCTTTCGCCCCACAAAATTTGCAGTCCTAAAATAGAGATAAGATGTTACTACGATGATTTAGAATGTTCGTGATTTGTTTCCTTGTTGTCTTGTAATAAATTTCGATTTAAGGAATCAAAAATAGCAGCAACAATAAAAGCACCTCTTCATATTCCTTTATTTATGTCAAAAGCATTGATATGCAAAGGAAAGATACAGTTGTAAATATCTACACCAATACTGTGGTTTTTCTAGAATGCAGTTTCCAAAAAGTTAAAACCTTTATGAAATGAATACATTTAAAGCAGTAGCATAAACACTATGAATAGCAAAAATTAATATAAATGTTTTCAGTCTTACAAGCTTGTAACATATTTGTATCGTGATAAAAAGGATGCATACGTATGCAACCACCAATGATTTCCCCCGATGTAATTCGGTACTGCAAGTTTTATTACATTAAGTTGTCGTTTTTAGATTATCTTTTCTCTACAAATGAGATTTAAGCTATCATTTTTCATATCTGACTAAGAAAGGGCGTACGACTCTATCGTTCCATTTTTTCATTTTAATTTTTTTTGGAGCAGGTTGTACTTGTGTTTTGGGTCGCGAAACAGAACAAGATAAACAACCCAACTGACTACAGACGTCGAAAAAGCCTACACACTCACAGACGCTAAGTATAAAATGTAGAATTCTATGATTTTCCGCTACAAGAAACGTCTATTTTTGGCTTTTATTCTATGGAAAAAAGAACAGAATGAAGAATAGGGGCATTTAAAATTCCAGCTCGCCATCAGACCAAAGATATTGGGATTTTTACATTTTTCTTTTCTCTTTTGGGGGCCAGATGCTCCACCCCGGAAGCGAAGGGCAGGCTTGCATGAATGGCTGTATCATTTCGATCAATAACCACATTTTTTCGAGACAAGAGGCTATCGAAGTTGCCCACCAACCAATAATCTCATTGCGTCTCGTCCACAGGAGCTTAAGTTAGGAGCTGAGAAGCAGCTTCATAAAACCCCACTCAGTCTGTCAGGCTTCTTAGTAAATACACATACACATTGTTTCGGTACCAACTTACACACACCTTTTAGGAAGACCATTATAGCTCATCTTAAAATAAATTCATTCATAACATCCCTTGCGAAGCTGAGGGAGAACGGGGCAGAAATTTAATCAGCGGAGGGAAAGAGAAGGTCGCAAAGCAGACTAGAAAGTTTATTAGAAAACCCTGTCAGAAGGTGCTATATAAATTGTGTTTCCTCATCGGTCTTAAAACTGTGTTTTCTGCACTTCTCTTGGTTGGCATTCTGTTTATTATGGAAGTCTGGATCTGTTCAATACATAAAACAGCTCCTTAAAAAAGACGACCTAATAAAACAGTTACTGATCAAAGAAGTGTTATCTGCCAGTTGCTCACCGTCAGGTGTTGAGGAGAGCATGCAAATGCACCGCAGTGGCTATATCTAGTATGTAGACAGCTCGACCACACGAAGATAGCGTATTTATTTCTCGCCACGTTAAGCAAACATTAAGTGCTTTTGAGCAGGAGAAGAGCATATGCCCGTGACGTCATTGCATGATAGTGGAGGTAACTCGTACTGAGCAGGCAGGCTGGTGTCCAATTGTCGTAACCTGATACGCTTGGAACAAATAGAACAACCGGAAGAGATAAATATTCTGCGCAACCGTTCTTTGTTTTTTTTCCCAGGGATATGGTGGTCTCTGATAATATACCTGATTGTCACGATAAAAGACAAAAACAGAAAAGTGCAAAAATTAGATAGACTAGTATATTGAAACTAAATTTTGTTTAACACCTTGCACTTTAGGCTTTGTCTCAGACACGATTCTTGTACATGTAGTTATTTATCATAGTTAAAATGAATACACAATTATGTTTACAAATATTCTAAAACTAAAACTTGCTAGTATAAAATCACAACATCACAGAAGCGGTGTAAATTTTAAATAGTTGGTGCATCCAAAATCTGTACTCGTAGTCGGTGAATTCAGGCTCTATCTCTGCTAAATAACGTAAGTCCCCACCGTTTATTTTCTTTTAAACGTTGCCTCGGTTCCCTTTGCTTTGTTGAATTAGTTTTACCCGTCGTTTGTATGTCTGCTATAGTTAGATCAGTGGAATACATGGCCGTTACTTTACTTCCTTACGTCTATATGTGGGTTGAAGCCTTCTATTATGCTGTTATGAGCTAAAACAAAAAAAAAGCTGTCGATCGACTTTCGGTTACTCATCTTTTTGCTACGGCCATCCATTAAACAATCCATCGCTTCTCCTACACCAGTAATGTTTGAGTTGTCATCACTCTCAGCTTTTCTCAGCATACCAAAGCTTTGATGAGCAAATTAAAGAAAATCAATGGCACAATTGTTTCATCAATACGTTTGTCTCTGACGTGCTCTAAATAGTTTTCATTTTTGTGTGCGTGTAATGAACTGTATTGATTTCTACTGATGCAGCTCCTTCTAATTTTACATCTGTTTGAAATACACCACACCATTGATAAAAATACAGAAGATTTTGCTACTTTTCTAAGTAGGTATACCACTACTAGTAACTGTTGTTGGGTAACCGACCAAATCAGGCAAAGGACAGATCTGTCAATTGTTGCCTCACTTCCTTTTTTTCTCACACATTGTGTCTATTAACTATCAATTTGTCTTTTTCTTTTTGTAAGCTTATTGTCTATAGCTCTAAATCTTCTTTATTTTGTATTTTGATTATTCTTTGCTTTCTTGTTAGCCTATTTCTCACTCTATTTCCATTCCACTATCACTTCTATCCAGCCACACCCCAAAATTTCCCCCTTTGCGGAACTGGAGCTCATCCAGGTGGGGGTTTCAGCTTTCTGCCACAGCGCAAAATCAGCTATTAGGCATACAGCTACATATCTACTACAATTATACTAGGCTGAATCTACATCTAAAATGGTAAAAATTAACACAATAAACAATAAAACTTTAGTATATTTAAGCATGTCTGACCATGATTAGAATTAGATCTAGAATCAAGAACCAGGGATTTACCTTACCCTAGTTTTTGCTAGTTTTCTAAGTAGGTATAGGCCTACCACTAGTAACCGACCAAATCAGGCAAAGGACAGAGCTGTCAATAGTTGCCTCACTTCCTTTTTTTCTCATACACTGTATCTATAACTATCAATTTGTATGTTTCTTTTAGTAGGCTTATTGATAAAGCGCTGAACCTTTTGCGTCAACTGCATTTAGATCTATCCCTCGATTTAGGAATATTGCACGTTTCCAGCAAGTCTGACTTAATATTCAAAATAATATGCTAACCATTATTCTTTCAGTTGATTGGTATTTTTTTATGATTGGATGTCAGAAGCAGAGCCAACCCTGATGTTTTGGTGAAAGAAACCACCATTTTGTTTAAAAAAATGAATTTTAAGATGATTAGAGACCTTTAGCACACGCACCGTGTCTCACTACGCGTACGTGAAAATCGGGAAAGCAGATTGAGAAACTATAAAAATAATGAAACCAGTTTCTAAAAATAGACCCACAGACGTTCTATTTTTAGAAACTGGTTTCATTATTTTTATAGTTTCTTAATCTGCTTTCCCGATTTTCACGTACGCGTATTGAGACACGGTGCGTGTGCTAAAGGTCTCTAATTATCTATACCACAACGCATTGCACGTTCTGATTCCCCCAAAAAGTTTAGAAATTTTTCTAAATGCAGATATTGGGTGGAAATCTACCGAAAAATCAGAACGAAATGAATTTTTTGGGGATAATATACTCGTACAGACGCTCTTGTAATTTCGTTCTGATTTCCATTCTGATTTTGCTGGCCAATTCAGAAAGGTGTAAAACGACCTTAATTGCATCAGCGACCAAAAGTTGCACAGTGAAAAAAATATAAAAAACTTAAAAATCAAGGTTATATAAACTGTGCCGCTTATGCTGTCCTGTATACTCAACCACCGGAAACAGGTCCTTGGACCTTATTTTCTAACCACTGCCATTCGACACATAATGCAAACCTAGCTAGATTTTACAACCCCCTAAATTATTGAAAAAAAAAGAATCATAAAAAAACCTTCTTCTTATGTTATAAATGTAGTCCTGTTGAAGTTATGCGTAGAATTATTCTTAAAGGAAATCTGTTAGTCACCCAAGGAAAGAAGTAGATTTCGAAATTAGATCTAGAGCTGCTAGTCGACTGTCTTCTCACGTATCCAAACGTGAAGTCCGAGTGGCAGAAGACAATGATTTTTGATGGAATAAATTCTTTATTTCGCACGCCATTCTACATACTTTGGCCAATGAATTTTAATCAATATTCTTCAAAAATTGACTTTTTCGTTTTGATGCGGGTTGAGTAAACTGCTCCACAGAGTTAAGCATATTATAAACCAAACTGTCTACTATTCTCAACTCTCGTTTTTTTACACTAAGCTGGTGAGATCAAAACAGTGCTACTACAATTTTCATACATAACGTTAGCGACAAGTTTAGGCAAGCTGACTTAATCTGTTTTTTATTTATCATATCAACTCTCTAATTTTAAATACATGTAACTTCTCAAAAAGAAGGAAAAAATTTTGATGAACCTAATCGCATTTTAAATATAATAGTTTTATTTTGATACCAGATAATCACATTATTCTGCATTCCATTCTTCCATTCCCCCACACACAAATTAAGTGTTGAAAAATTTCCTAAAACTAGTTTGAATGTCTAATTTGTCCAAAAACTGCCTGAAACAATATAGGCAAATCTGTCCAAAATTGAGTTAGACATTTAGGGAGGTGACCTCTTGGAAATACTAAGTTTTTAAACCTATATTTTTACCACACACATTTTTACTTGTTTCTAGTAAAAAGAAAGTCATGTACCAAAATTTGGACAAAATGAACAGTGAATTAATATTCAACCATTTATTTTACCGAAGCATTCTTACTCTTTAAACAGCAACGTCACTTATTTCTTTCCATTAAAAACCATGATATTCCGTCCTGACTTTTTTGATTGAGCCAAGCAGAGCACTCTCACTTGAAAACTAAAACATATCTGATTAAATTCGAAGCCTACAAAAACACAAATAAACCAAGATAATCAAATCCTACAACTGTCTGAACCAATAAAGAGCCGTGACTTCCGACGCTTCTCAAAGTCCAAACAAATCAATTGCAGCCCACACAAAACTCGTGCCTTTCAAGCTTCGCGAGATGTATCAAATAAAAACACCAAGAAAAACAACAAAAAAAAAAAGAATTTTTTTTTCAATCAGTCGTCTGTCTGCTAAAATGTACCAATCGTCTCAAGAAAGGACAGGTTTTAGAAATAGATTTGAGACATTTGGAAGGTTGCCTATTCGAGAGTATGGTAAATTATTCTCAACGCATTCAAGGTACAAATATAACGAACTCGACATGTGATTTTTTCCTTTAGTATAGCTCACAATTTTACATGTATTTTGATTTTTTTTTTTCGTATTTAAAGCCAATTTCGTTCTTTGACGACACACAGGGTTATGTTTTACTTGAGTGCGAATTTGTTTTTAAATTTTTATTTCAAATTCTTGATAAAAGAACAATCATAAAATTATCCTTACAAGCGCCTCAGATCTAGTTTTAGATCACAACTAACACAACAGTACCTTTGGCTGTCGTATAACAGGGAAGTAGTTTAACTCTTATTTAAAAGCGAATGTTTTGTCATACCCATAATTCATGCAAAAAATGGATCAGGAAGACAGAACACGCGAGCTTTTGGATTATAGATCGAACTGCAGAGGAAAATATACCTGTACACATAGTATTTTTTGCAGTGATATCTATATATCGAATAGAGTAACGTTATAGTGTGAAAATTTGAATGTAATCGTTTGAAAAATAAACAACCACGTTTATAATTTCTTTCGATGTTCTAGTTTTAATTTTTGCATAATTTACCAGTAAAACCACTTCTATTAAAGTAATTTGAAAGATACAAAACAGTTTTAAAAAAACCTTTTTAAAAAGTCAATAATGATGTTTTCGATTTTGGGTTTAAAAAATTTCCTTACAAATTTTGATATTGTGAAAATTAAATTTTACAGCTATCGAAAGCGTACACAAATTTAGAAATATCATTTGACAATCTGAAATAAATTTGGGGAAAGCCACCTTTATCAAAAAAATATCAGTTTGGTAGAACTCTATAACCTAAGTTTAATTGCCAGTATAATTTGTTAAGTACAATTATAGTCAACCACAGAAGTGAATATAAGGAAAAAGAAGTCACATAGAGTGGTTATATTTATAGAAACAGATACACTTCTAGAAAATATCCTTTTAAGACCTTCAACGTAGTAACATTTTTTTTATCTTCTTTTATGTCCAGAATCATTGCTTTTACAAAAGAAAAAAATCGGGTGGCGCGACTTAAACAACTGACGGAAATGCACATATTATTTTTACTTTCTGATTATGAAGCAAAGAAAGGCAGTTACGAAGCTGGCAGAGTTTTTTTTTATTGGTTTTAAGGTCTTGTATAATGGTGTATATAACAAACTGTCAATACCTCGTATTTAAAAGATGGTCAAATTAAAAGTGCCAATATCATTCAATCAAACTTCAGCGCAACTATAATCATTTTGAGTGGCTGCTAAAAGCAAAGAAATAGTGGTTTACGACCAGACTGCGAAATATAAACTAAAAAAAAGGATAATCCATAATAATTGAAAGATTTAAGGTGCTTTTAATTGTTTGCACAGATGCCGCCACCCCCCCCCCACTATTTATCCTAGGTATAGAGGTATAGCAATTAGCGTCTAAATATACCCCATAAATTTATGTTTAAGAAGCGAATGACACCGTTTGTAATATACTGCATTGGTAAGTTAACACAATTTACTTTAGAAATAAAAGCCACGAAAAAGTGGTGTTAATTAAATTTTAAAAAGACAGTGCCCCAGTAAACTTTAAAGATTTAATTTGGGACCTTTGTTCATGATGTACTTGTTACCAGCCTCTTCATGGCATGTGTAAGGTTTTCATTGTTTAAACCTGTAACATTAAAAGTCTTCACTCAATCTGAAGCTGTCGGTTTTTTTAGGATGAAATGACTCTTCGATCATTGTGCAAAATGCTGTATCTTATCAGTATACTGGTTATTCTACCAATCTCCCAGGACTGTAATCTGAACACAAAGCCGCTAAGTTTTTGCCAGTTTATTATTCAAACTATGACGCAAACAAATAAATTCTGCACCGAGATTTTATAAAACCATACTACATTCATTGTTACCTAATAAAAGCTATATTCCATGTCGTCTCGATTTTAATATTTGATATCAGAAACGGAGAACACTTGATGCACCCCAGCATTGCAATATAAACGCCCTTAGTTTAATACAGTTCGAGAAGTAAGATTGTTGCCCGGTATAAGCAAAGCTTGTTAGTAAAAGTGTAATAGCTAGATAAGGAAAACATAATCATGATATGTAATGTAACGCCACGGTGCGAATAACTTGTTAGTTTACTAACAGACAGCTATTCTCAACTATTCGTTTAAAGAAACCGTACAGAGAGAGCAAATATACAAGCGTCACTGAATCTGTTCACCTTGATTTCATTTAGAACTTCAATATTATTCCTTACAAATAAAACCTTTAACTGATAAGCAATTCAGTCAAAACAAGAAAGAATAATCAGAGTTTGAACAAACTTCATGATATACGTGAAAAAATCGATGCCGCAAAGAAATGATCAAGTACAACATCAAAGAATCTATCTTTTCATGTGTTCAAATCTCTTTTAAAATAAAGATGAACTTACTAGAAGATAAAAAGAAGAGAATATATGCTGTTTCATTATGGTAGAGATATTGATTGAGGGGTTTGTGGGCTTCTCTGTTTGTCTGGGTCAAGTAGTAATGTGTGAGCAAGGCCTGCTGATTGGATATTTGCCATAGGACTTAGCAGACCAGGCTCTACCGGCGCTCAGACGGCTTTCAAGTTAATTGTAAAAAATGAGGTATTACAAAATCCTTTCATAACATTTGTTCTTCTGATGCTTGCGATGCTCCAAAACCTTTATGTCAAAACTTACATGACTATCGTAAATATAATAAGTTACAAGTACGATTTATTTGGAAATAGATAATATACATAATGAGCATGCTAAAAAGCCTTTTTCCATATCCTACTCCTAGATGAACTTTTGCATTAAAAGTTACATAGACGTTATTTGCATCATATAATTGCTTTCAACAGCAGTATATTACATTTCAATAGCTTTGGGTGAAAATACGAAAAAAAAAGGAACGAAGTTTGAGTCTGAAAGAATTGTCTCCACCACCATAAAGAAGTAGGGTTGTGTGATGGGTTCTGCCTATGTAATTTACTTCCGGCTGAAAAGGGAGGTCACTTCCTGCCGAAGATTTTTTAAGCTTGTGCTAGGCAAAACAAACATATTCCCAGCTTCTCGTGGTGAGGCCAAGCCAGGTTCCGATGACTCACTGGATGTAACGCTGACGTAACACCAGATTTGGGGGGCGCTAAATTGGAGGAAGGAAAAAAAGTCCGAATTGATGGATAGTTGGATAGTTGGCCTATCTGAGTGGTGTGAGGTATAAGCTATGAGCCGATGGTTGCGTATACACGCAGCTAGATAACTGAAGCTGAATCTGATGGAAGAAACATGGGTGAGGCGGTGGGTGGGAGGGAGGGAAATAAAACTTTATTTTCGTCTGGGTGCAAGAATTGCTTTCATTTGCTTTATCGATTTTATGTCACATACTCTTTGAAGAGAATGAAAGACGTTCAGTAAAAAGGCGATGCACAGTAAAGAAGCAACATAGATAGTGCCTGCGCACAATCTCCTCTACAGATTTCTAACCAAGCCTTCATCTAAAGGAGGTAAAACTGACTTACGTGTAACGATTTTGTGAAGGTAGCTAGGACCTTTTTTATCACAAAAATGTTTAAATGTCAGGAATGCCTTCACGCTTAACACTGTTTTAACTTAAAGAAATACACTATGTCAATCGAACTTTCTTTTGAAGTAAAGACGAATGAGGACAAAAATGAGTTATAGAGATAGATAGATACATAGATGTAAATAGATAGACAGATGGATAGATAGATAGATAGATAAAAGAAAGTAAAAATAAGAGAGGGAGTGATATATAGATAGATAGAGAGGGAAAGCGAGAGATTGGAGGGGAGATAGAGAGCGAGAGAGAGAGGGATGGAGAGAGAGAGAGAGAGGTGGGGAGGGGGGAGGGGTAGAGAAGAGGAGAACTTAAATCTGGAATCGGTTTTACTGCTTTCCACCTAGAAGATATAGACGTTTTTCATTATAAAACCCTGATAAGCAAGAAAAAATACCATTTAGGTATATTTATAATTATAGGTATTCAAAACATTAAACGTTCTTGGTTGTGCCTGCTTCTTTATGGCATTTATGTAAAAGTGAATTTGTATCATATAAAAGAATGATCTAGACGGAGAAATTAAAAGTGATCGCAGTGAGCATAAACAGTAATAGATTGTAAAATCACCTTTACAATTAGAGCACCTGAGTTGTGATAAAGTAACCTCTATGAACCTTTTCTCAAACGATGCACAAAAATTTAAGATTGTATGAAAAGCTATTTATACGGACAAAATTTATGAAACAATTATTCTTATGCAAACTGTTCATTATAATAACAGACTTTAAAAAATAATTGGCATGCTGGATATACGTTAAATCCATGCTAACTACTCTTAATCAAATATACCTTTAGTAACAGCTATTGATTAAAGCCAATCTTTTTAGAAGAATATGTGGCTCTGAAAATGGCAAATTTTGAAATTGTTTTAGTAAGCTCATATATGAGATTGCCTGTCCTAAACGGAAGATGGAAAGAAATTTAAATGCAAAAGACAAGGAGCATTTATCTCTTTCGCGACAATGGATGTTCACGAATGTTTCGCCATGGGTAAATAAAATTTAAATAAGCTCTAATTGTTTAGAGTTTAGCTAAAAACTCCTATTGCTATAAATAAGGTTGTTTGTCGAAACTCGATTTGAACCAAAGTGATAAAAAGGCTTTCGAGGTCAACACTTCCTCCGATGTTTTGCTACCTACTAAACCTGCTCTATTTTTCCTTCAAATTGCCACAGAAAGAAGAATAATGAGCTCCACAATAAAACTGATAGTACTAAACTACCCGCAGCCAGCAACTGTTAAGCTTCCTCAGATAGAGATGTTCCCTTAAAGGATGTCCTGTTTGTCTCCGAGATTCATTCCCTGGAAGGCGACAAGCAAATACGCCTGGCGACCTGAAGCCTGGAAATCCTCAGATGCCCACAGCAATCACAGACTTAGCAAACCTCTAGTACTCACACTATAAATTTGGGGTTGCGATGCATGGGCAGGTACATCAGTAGATGTATAGTTAGGTAGAGAGAAAGACAAATATTTTATGGACAAATAGATAGAAAGACACAAAATTTAGATAGATACATAGATAGATAGATTCTAGGTTTTTTATGTCATGAAATACAGTGCTCAACTTGTATAAGGAGCTTTTGTATACATGGTTTACAACGACGAACTAGACATAAACGGGCATGACTGGGCGATCGAAATAGAAGCAGTACCTGACGACGCGCCAGAAGAAGAAGGCGAGAAACACTGTGTTGTACGTAAATAAGGTAGGACTAAGCTACCATGTATACATAGATATATAAATACTAATTGCATAAAAGCTTGCCTAAAGAGTGCATCATGGCAGGAGACGTATGAAACACAGTCTAGTGAACCAAAATGTATGTGAATTTTCAGCAGTACACAATAGATCCGTTTTAATAAAAATATTGAGCACTTTTATAAAAATTATAATTTTACGCTTTTTAATCGTAGATACACAGATCGCTTGATGGAAGAGATAGACGAATCGACAAAATATGTTTTTTTTTACAAGCAACACTATGCATAATTCTTGCAAAAATACTTTAACTATTCTACGTCAGTTCCATTCAGGCTAAAAAAACTAAAGTGGCCAACATATCTTCATTTACCAAGAACCAAACTATTTTGGCGTTGTTGTAAAATTCAAATTGCATCAGATAGCAAGTGCTGGATGGCGAAGAATACATTTACGAGAACAAGGCCTTGACCAAGATAAATAGACGCAGAACATATCATGCACTATTTTGGGAATAATGTCCAGAATTCGGTTGTGACTGAGTTCTCAACAGAAAATGGAAAACCTTTTTCTTTATATGGCCAGCGTTAAGTCTCTTAAAACACAACTCTGTTTTTCTTGGTATTAGTTGTTTTTACGTATCCAAAGAGATGAGCATAAGTAAAGAATCACCTAAAGATCGACCAAAAACAGTTTCATTCAGACTTTGTAAGGACAAATATAAATTTTAAAGGTCTCAAAAATAGGCAAAATCTTTCCAAAAACCTATTTTTTTACAACTTCAAGGAACCATGTATAAAACTTGAGACTAGCTGCAATTTTCTTTAAAAATGATTCCAGTGTGAAAGAAACTTTGTATTTTGTTTCTATTTTATGTGTAACACAAAGAGCTATCGGGAACAGCGGTAGGTTTGACGTTCTTAAAATGTCAATGCCCAGAAATAGCTGAGAAATCTCCAATCTAATGCTGGTGTACTACAGTTCATCTTGAGAGTCATCAATATCAGGCGGGTGCGGTGGCTAGAACTTACCACAATCACACACACCCACCCACCCACACGCACACACTGTTCACCACAACAGCCTATATTCTAATACAGAAAGAAGTTCGATCAGAGCTATAAACTTTGTTTCTTTATTTAGAAATTCATGTCTGGTTATAAAATATTTATAAAGAAAACTTTTCTGAGTGTCTGATTTGTGATAACCCGTCCCATTTAGGGTAGTTCAAATTTGCCATATGTGCCTTCAGTTAATAACAATTGTTTTAAAGAGAGGGGTGTTATGCTTTCAGTTCGTTTTAACTTTGATGTGAAGTGAAGCTAATTAAGCTAAACGAAAAGATGCTCTTATTTAACCACGAAACTAGCTTGTCCACAAATTTAGTATGTCGTTTTAATATATTTTGGAATTTTTTCAGACCAATTGGTTTGCCTGAATAAAAATTTACTGTCACCAAACTCTTGTATTTAGTACAACATCTAATCAGATTTGACAATAATTATCAACATCAAAGCTTTTTATTTCAATTGTTTTCTCTTGCATCGACCAATAGGTTAATCAAGTTTCGTAAACAGCTATTTTGCCTTTCATTCATACCTATCAAATAATGTTAAATAGCTTGGATACGCTATGAACCATGCACTGCGACAGTAACCACAACAAAAACAAAAACGTGTGTTAGGGCTATATATAGTCTAATATGTACCATTTCATATTGAAGCAAATAAAATAACTGATGAGAAAAAGAAAAGAAAGAAGATATAGATGGATTCGGTAGTATTTTTATTAAAATTGTACTGATTTTACAGGTGAATGGGTTGGGCAAAATGAGATTACATTGTATTCAATATAGAATTAAAATCATAAATAGAAACAACTGAAATGGATTATTAAATTCGACTGTAGAGAAGCAACAGTCCTATCAGACAGGAAAGGAGGAAGAGTAAAAAACAAAACAAAACACCAATAGCGGAAAAAAAGGAGAAATTAATGCAAGAAAGAGATCTGTAAGTATTTGAGACAGTAAAATTGAATTAAAAAGAGAAGAAAGGTAAAATAGCAACAGAGACACAAAAGTTTACAAAAATAGAGAAAGACATGGAGGTGGAACCATGGCCTAACGTAGATTACGAAAGTCCGAGCGATGAAGTTTTGTAACAGGATGCCTGTGAGATGTATAGACCTTTTGCATACCTAAACATGGGAGTTGTGTATGCTCTTTAAAAGGAAACACTCTAGTATATGGCACGTTTTAAAAATCAAGGCTTTGAAAAAGCGAATAAATCTTGTTTAACTTACATAAACTCTTTGAGAAGGGTCGGTCTGACAGAACTGCTATTTTAGAAGCTGTTAACACAATAAAGTGCCTACAAATACGCAGAGGGGCTATATCGGCGAAGAAATCTGGTTAACTAATTCCATTTTAGAAGATACAATCTGCAGGAAACTTGTTGAACTGGCATATCTTTCAATGCTTTTTGAGGTGTGTGAAAGCATGACGAGACTGTGATTTGCCTCAGTATTAGTTTTCTAAAACATACACATTAATTTTGAAGACTTTGAGGATAAACTTATTTCTTTCAGTTTTGAAATTATAAAACTCTATTTAAAGACACATTAGCCAAAAAAAAAAAGAAAGAAATATAATATGTAAATTGTTTGTACAGATAAAGTTCTGCCTGAGTATATTTAAGGCATATTTTACTCCAGCAACCTTGATTACAGATAGGTTATCATCACACACGAATGGTGTAACTTTTATGGAACCGAGTTCATCTTTTTCGATGTTGATTTTGATCCTACCTGCCAAGATATACTGTGTAGTTTTCAAATCGCTGCCTTAACGTCAGTAACCTTATCCAGATATATAATTCTAAAGGTTGAGTAATTATTAGGCAATGCTTTTTGAGTAAGTATATACTCTTATGGTGTTTGTTTAAAATGTAACACGTGATGCCTGTTCAGTAACGTTTGCTAGATAAGTTTTTATATTTATTTTAAAAGGACTTCTATTAAGTGACAATAGTTATATACATCCGACGTGCACAAGCCAAGAATACACAATATCGTACCCATTTACTTTAGGTTAATAAGTTTTAATTCTAGAAAACTATAATAGCAGAACAATTATTTGCGTTTTTTACTTGGAACCCAATGAGCTAAGTATATGCTACAGACGCCTATGATGGAGAGCATTTCGTGCAGCATAGTTAATAATACAGAAATTGATCGCGATTACAAATAGATAGAGATAATCGGTTCTACTAACTTCAATATTCTTAGACAATTGCCATACTTTTCTTAACAAACCTGTGATGTCAGTTTGTTGAAACCACTTGCGATTGTCTCAACTCTTTTCAATTTCAAATGACTCCAACAGCTGATACTTGATGTGCAGGTATAATGTAATCAAATCACTTGCAATATCTTTAAGAGCTCTAATTGTGATTTTTAGGATACCTTATTAACAAATATCAGATACACAAATACATGCGGACCCCGAAAAACTCATTTTTAGTTTGGTAGTCTTGCTCTTCTTGTGATAAGTTAGTAGCTTTTCAAAGCTTTTTGTTTTAATTTCGAAGTTTTTATTGTGTGGGAGCTGGAACTATGTGCTTTTGTTCTTTTGGAACTGTTTTTTTTATATCTTTGGACCTCAGATTTCATATTATTAAAACAAGAAAAGTCTCCATGTACAACGAATAGGCTACAGAAAGATTATTTGCCTTCAAATTTGGATCAATATGCATGAATATTGCTGTATACGAGCCAAGCCTCATTTAGAACGCTAAATCGAATTTGTGAAAAAGGTTAAACTTGAATTGCACTTTGATAATCACCGCGTCCGTATCTATCAACAATACAGACTTTAAGCAGCAACGCGTGAGTATGACGCGAACGTCTGTGGGTCTATTTTTAGAAACTGGTTTCATTATTTTTATAGTTTCCTCAATCTGCTTTCCCGATTTTCACGTACGCGTAGTGAGACACGGTGCGTGTGCTAAAGGTCTCTATTGTTGCATTCAGGACTCCTAACATCATTATCATTGTATATTTCTAGCCATGTTCTCATTGTTGCAAACTGGCTTCAAAGCCTTGTTTCTGCCTACGCTTTTTAATTGACCCACTGAAAGAGTAAATTAAATATAAAAAATCCGCACAACGCCTCGAATCGACACAGACAGTCTGACTATAATTATCTTTAGAAACGTTCTTTTATCAAATTAAGCGTCTTTAATAGTTGTATAATTCAAGGACCAACGACTTCGCTCTTGTATGTATTTGATAGGACTCAAGTTTTCTTTTATGGGTGTACCTCTAACACTCACTGCAGCACAACATCGTTCAGTTCTTACTCAGAGTAAAAGACCTAGTTTTAGTAATCGTAGGCTTCCTGTTCCTTTTTTTTCTTGGGAAATCTCTTTCGGTGTGAAGGCTGAGCAGTTCGCAAGCCACAGAGACAGAAATTGATTGAGTTGAACAAATGCTTGAAACAGACTAAGGTACAAAAGGACTAGACTTCAAAGTCGACAGAGACGAGTAAGGACATAGCCTAGTGAGCGTAAGCGTGGATATTACATTAAAGCCAGAAGAAGATTTGTGTCCTGGGATTCGGTGGAGATCCTGAGTAACATTCATTGATGTCGGCCTCACGCCGACCTCGCATTTCAGCATGATTTGTGCTATTGATCACACCCCACACACAAGCTCTCGATGCTAGACATAGCAAGCCAAACGCCCAGTTAAGGGCAAGGTCGGAGCCACCCCTGAGAGGCCAACACTTGGGTTTTGGGTTACCTTGTAGGTTACCATGTACTAATGATTATCATTAATACATGTAAGCAAGTTTAAGAAGTTACCATTTTTTAATTGATGATTGGGCACTGTTGTTACGAAACGAGATAATCGTTATGACTTCACGTGAATGTCATTAAATTGGCATTTTTTTACCGTTGTGTATTTTAAACAAACGAACGCAATGCATCTTTGTTTCAAAATGACAAAATAACTTTGGATGTCCATCAAATCGATGAATACGCAACTGAGTCTTAATAATAATAATAATAATAATGAAGTTATTTTCTAGCGCCTCTTCCTACATGTAGGCTCGAAGCTCTTTACAACAGTATATCTACCCAAACAAACAATGCTGACATAATGACAATTTTTTATCTTGAATAATGAAAATTATTTTTACCAAATGCTATTGCTTTTACTTAAGGTTACATGTTGATACGACGATCGTTCTCCGTAAGATAACAAAATACGTCTTAAAAATAACAGTATGATTTTTGTTTTACTTACATGCAGTATTATTGTATCTATCTCAGATCATAAATTGTTTATAATTTATTGGTGAAGGCATGGCTAAGTCGAATGAACTCATTTGTATAAGAAGAAATGTGACAAAATGAGTTTGTTTACAATGGGGTGGATTGGTTTTCTATTAGGCTAACAATGCTCTTCCTGTGTTGTCTCTGGTGTGCTAAAATTGTTCTTTCTTTGATTTTAATACCTGATTTTTATTGTTATTTAAAGCACGGTAATTAAAAATTTATATGATTTCTTGATAGCCGAGTTTTTTTATACGCTATGAAGTCATTACGAACATAGATTAGTCACGGTAAATGAATATTATATCAAGGTAAGTTTACAAATATTGTAAAACAATTAAGTAGAGAAGATAAGGTTCAATTGAACTAGACTCGTTTGAGTGATCAGTGACGAGAGTAGAAAGATTCGTAGCAAAATTTTAAAAAAGTATAAATTTTAAAGCATCTTTTTCACACGTAGTTTTGAACTACGTTCTCAACTGCGAGGAAGTTCACTTTGATACGTTCATCAAGCTTTACAACATGCTGTGCTTTTTTCATATAAGTTTAAAAGTAAAAACCTCGGTAATATTTGAATTAAAAAAACCCTCAAAATCGCTTCGAGGAAACGTGACTTTAAATAAAAATGGTTTTGGTATTATGTCTTTTAGGAACTGACTACAATTGTTCGTTTACAAAGTTATCTACAACTTTTAATTCCCATTCCTTGGCCTTTTTTGACTTCAGAATGTCCGTTTGTCATTCTCTCTTTCAATCTTTGTCTCTCTCTTATTGTAAGTTTCACCGAAATGTTTTTTTCAACATTCTTTTTTTGACTTCACAAGCGAAGCATAGAAACATAAGACTACACATTGTAGTATATAAAACGTCTGACTATTTTCAGTATTATATATTGCACACAAAAATTTCTAGCGTTCCCTCTTTAGCACCGATTCTAACCAGAGTTAACACCAGATATTTTTAAATCATGAAAAACCAACAACGAAAACTGCGAGGCCGTCTGATCCTTAGCTTTTGAACCACTGGCTAGTTTAACACAGTTGATTTCAGTTTGTTTCTGCACCCCTGGGCATGAATGTAGGAGATTGCCTCCGCTTCGCGAAACAAAACGATGCCATTGCAGCTTCTCTTTCGTCTTTCGTGATGCCTAGGAGAATGATATCATTATCAATAATGGTTTGGAGTGAAACGTCTCCTAAGCCATGGAAAAGCTCCTACGGAGATAATCATTCTTTTTATTTATTTTCTATTTTATACATTCTTTGATCCCTTTCGGGCAATTTGTTTTCGTTACGCAGCGCAACTGTGTCGCCACAGATCAGCGCCACTAATGCCCCAGCAGAGCAGTACATTTGAAGGCCACTTTTTGACCCATATGCAGGGTTATGCAGGCGCATATCACAAATTCAAAAATTGCCTATAGCTGGGTACCCATTTTACAGGTAGGTGGATTGGGGAGAGTCAGGGTAAAATTATTGTTTTCCCAAATTGCAACATGGCATGGTCGGGGATCGAACCCGCCACATCCAGATCTAATTTTGATCACTGACTAACACTTTTAAAAACATGTAATTCGTAATAATGCATTTTATTGAGTTTCAATTACACATTTAACAGAAACAAGCTCACATGAAAACAGCAGAATGAGAGAATAAAATAATAAAAAAACACAAACTATTCTGTCACTAGTAAAAACAATTTTGTATTCCTAAATTTTCTCAAAACTACTTGTACATAGAGGGTCATTCTAGGGAAGAGCATTTGCCGAGAATATAAATAGACTAAAAGTATAAGTCTCAAGTACTAGCACCACTGATAAGCACAGGTTTTGAGCTCCAAGGTATAGCATCACGGCGCTAGCAAAAAGAAGTATCTCATCTTTTATAGTTTGTAAAAAGATCGATCGCTGATCTGAATGGCGTAACTTGTTTACTAAGATCATGATGTTTTCAGTTCTTAAACTTAAAGAAAAAAACTGGTTCAGGGCATTTTAAATATTCATCTACCGTAAATGAAGCAATGATCTAAAGAACACACGGATATGTACATGTCAAAATGACATAAAAATTATAGAAGTATGCCATTTTGAGTGACGGAAAGAGTCACATAGGCTGTATATATACCACTTTCTACTTTCTGCGTGATTGTTTTTCAAGGTATCAAAACTGTAGTGTCGTGAAAATTGTTGACCATTACTTCATTACCTGAAACTGGTATTATACTGAGCGTCTTAACGATAGTTCTAATAAGTCTAATAAAAAAAACAGATTTAACAAAAGAGACACAGGATAGTTGAGGTCTTCCTACACCCAATGAAGACTCCCGACTGTACATGTATGTTTACACAGCAGGCTACTTCGAGTCATATTTCAGAGCATTACGCTGTGTCCGTCTGTTCGGCAGCTCGAGCTCTAACATTCCTCAAATAAATTTCAAGCTCTGCCTATTCTAGCCAGGCACAAACTTTACAGGTAGATGGGCTGAGGAAGTTGTGGATAAATTGCTTTCCCTAAGACAATTACAAGATGAGTCGTGGTTGGGAATCAGACCCGCAACTGTCGGATCACGAGCCCGACACTCAAACCACTGAGCCAGGCTGTGCCCCATTATACTAGGCGTAGCTGGCTAAAATACGAAAACAGAAGTAATCTTTCAAAGCTTTGTAAATAAACATTGCGATTCTATTCTTCTTTGGTTTTTTTTCAAACTATGACTGGATAAGATGTAAAACGAAAATAAAAACACCCATTTGGTGCTTTTTACTGTGCTGTGCCTGATATAAAACCGTAGTAACAAGGTAAGACAAAAGTTTGCAAAAAAAAAAAAGACCGATCGGCGATAAAGACGTTTCATACTGCTCAAATAAAAAGTGTATGGATAGAAGAGAACAGTTTTTATGAACAAGTTAAATAATTTTTTTATACAGACCTCTTTTGATCTACACCTATGTAGATGCTAAAGTCATGCAAACATGAATTTTTAAGCTTTTTAAAGGAAAGATTATACAATTTAATTAATTGACAAAAGTCAACGTTTAACCATTAAATCAACCAGAAGTTTTAACTGCTGCAGACATCATGGCAGGTTTTTTTTGCTAGACAGACGGCAAGAGTTACAATAGCCCAGGTGGATTGTAAGACATAATGAAATAAAATGAGCGCTAACGTTTGCTCCAGAGGGCCAGTGCATGGCTCTAAACCACCTGAACTGGCTGCTTAAAACTCCTTCAGCACCCCTTAGAGTGATGGGGAAATAATTAGCTTGCTACTGGCAAGAGATGAGTTTACAGAATCAAACAGAAAATTGAGGGAAGTGGAAGACGATCCGACGAGGAAAAATGTTCAGGAAGGAGAAAACCATAAGTACGATCTAAAGATAAAAGATATAAACCGGAAGGCTGCTGCGGTTGATGCTGGTGTAGATCAGATTATGTCATCTACGATAACTCATTTTATGAAAGAAAAAAAACGTGCTTTTTACTACTGCCAAGTGTCTAAAATAAAGTGCATAGAAATAAAGAACGGGAGGAAAATTATGAGATAGGTTTTTTAAATATATATAATTATATATAGAGAGAGTGGGAGAGTAAGTAAAACTGAGAAAGACAGAAAAAAGGGAGAGAGAGAGAGAGAGAGAGAGAGAGAGAGAGAGAGAGAGAGTGAGAGAGAGAGAATGCGTGTGAAAAGAACAATATAACATCCATTTATTACATTGCAGGTTTCAAAAGTACATCTTTATCATGTTTCTGAATCATGTTCTGATATACCTATGATCAATGTGCCTTGTGAAATAACTAAGTTTGCTTGTCTTATTTTCTCCACAGTATGAGAATAAACTAAAAACAAAAGAAATAAAAAGAACAAACATGTGAACCTTTTGAAAAGAAAG
>BMAT01000051.1:262795-288686 GCA_019649035.1 Elysia marginata
TTCCCAACAAGTTATAGAAAAGCAGTGCTTGAAATTTGTGGAATGTTAGTATTTTAGTGCCTAACAGGCAGTCGTACTGTAATGCTCTGAAATATGAGTTGAATTTGCTCTAGTGTGTATAGGCCTGTTGGGGTAAATATGTAAAGTCTCGAGACCGCCTTCGGCGGTGGAAGACTATAACCATATTTCATTATGATATTAATCATAACAATGCACGTTTATTATGAAGATATTGCTAAATGTTTTAAACCTCTTACAAAGATTCTGTCTTTGTAATCGACTCTTTTCTATAACTCAAGTAATAGCTTTGCAGTACTTTTTATCCTTTTAATCAAAATTGAAAAATTTCCCAGAAAGCATTATTTTTAAAGATTAAAACATGGACTAGGCACAGAAAAAGGTATTCCTGAAAGTCGAATATCCGGTTTCTGTAGGTGAATATTACGATAGCACGCCAGGGGGCACAGTCTATGCAGGTGTTTTGTTTTGCTACGCAATCTTAGGTTGCTGATGCTTTGGGGAATACCACTCCATCCGTAAGAAAAAGGAGGTTCAATTGTACTCACGTAGGTCTACAATTTTTTTTCAAAATGGTAGGCAGTGACTGAAGTGGAACTGAATAAGGTCTTGTTTAGCTTAACTCACAATTAAACTAAAGAAAGACTACTTTTCAGTTTTCTCAGGCTTGTATTCCTTTTTACGATCTTTTAATATGACACCAGATCATTTTTTAAAGAAATGAGTTAAATACGAGAGAAAAAAACCCATTTCGGTCGATGTTGAATTAATGAATGCCGTTAAACCCGTTTGAAAGGAAAAGTCTAATCTTACAAAATGCCGAACATTTTTTTTTCAAAACGATAGGCAGAGGAATCGACAGAAGAACACACATAAACACATAATAATGGCAGGTAAAAAGATTGAGAAATAGGCTGACGAGAAAGCAGAGTCTAGACACCAAGAGGGTACACGAAGAATCAAAATACACTGGACAGAAAAAAAGAGAAAAATTATAGACGATAAATCTACCGGGTAAAAGATAGTTAGATACATTGGCTGAAAAAAGGAAACAGAGGCAACTTTTATCAGCTCTGTCCATTGTCCGTCTTGATCGGTTACCCAGAAATAGTAAGACGAAAGTATATCAACCTTTTGAATACTGGTCAGTAGTGATTTCTCGCTTATTCTCCAGGGTTTTTCTATGTCCGTTAGAATAATCAATACTCGAGACCTTGCAAGTCGACAACGTATGACGTAATAACATCCCTATGTAGTGTGGGTTTTAAAGCGGAAGATTGCCTGACGCGCCCCGTTAGCCATCTTGGATTTCCTCCGCTATGGGCTCGACCTCCTGAGCGGGCCCGTGGCGCATACAATCTATTGTGTCCTGATACGGTGCTCAAACCAGATGATGTAAGAAACATTAAGGTTACGTAATCGCAGTCTATCAGTTTGTTCCTTCCCTCGTTGAAACCATATATGTCTTCTAACTTTACCCCTTTATTTTTTATTTGATATCTTCCCAACCAACCATTGAAATCTCTCTTATTTTTAAAGTTAGATTTTATATTTTGCTTTCCTTATTTGCTATTTTAATATTTACATAAAAGTCTCCAATGTCTTTGAATTACGCCATCTTACTTGTTATATTTTAATCGGTTCAAGTTTTGGTAATTGAAGAGAAACTATATAAGGTCTTCTTTAGATTTACTTACCATAAGAATGAAGAAATCATCTGTCGAAAGATTCAGTTTTTAAGGTCTCTATTTCTTTTTGCATATCTTGTAATATAATCCTCGACCAATTTCTTCTAAGAAATTAGTCAGGTAAGAAAATGAAACATTTAAGTCACGATTTTGAGTACAGCTACTCAGACAAGTTTAACTCCCGAATAATGTCTGCTACAATCATCCTTTTTTTCTTCCTTAGGCAATCTATTTCGTCAGAGATCAGAGTGGCAAAACCTGGCCTTTATAAATGTCCTTTTATGGAATATGCAAATCTCACAATTAATGAGCTATACCCGGGCGAATTCATTGTAGGAGGGCTGTTCAGAAGGTTTAGCCTCCTAGTTCACAATTTTTGAATTACTGATGGAACATATTTAGGTTACAATGAGCTGTAAACCTTTGTGTACACTGGCAGCATTATATAACTATTGAAAGTTTAGAACATAAGCCTTTTTCTATTAGTTGTTAAGCTTTAAGGTACACTTGAGCCAATAGTTTATGTGGCACAGTTTTAGTATTTTGTACTTTATTACCGATGCCATTTTGTATTTAACATATAATTCCATGTAATTGTGTTGTATTTTATCACGTGGTATGTTGTGTGCTCGTTCTGAAATAAAAAACGCATTGCCATTTTAATCGCTCGTGTAAACTATTTATTGCTGTCTGTTTGTCTCCCTGAGAGCTAATATCTATCGTTTCAATGATGATGATGATGATGATGATGTGGATGATAACGACGACGACGACGGCAAGGGAGGGATAAAGTGAAATAAAGATAGAAACGTAAACATAGATAAGTGCTTTTTATTGACATCATTTTAGGGAACTGGTTTTTTATGCGAAATCAGAAAACAAGTCTTTGTTTAGAAACCTTATAGAAATCTTGAAGGCTTCTTTTGACATACCAATGAACTGCAGCAAACAGAATTAAAAAAAAAGATTTTGTAAACGTCGCTGAAAGTGTGAGAGTTATTCTCATCAAACGAAACATAACACACTCCGAGCAGGCTTGAAGCCATGATGTTTTCTTAATCTTAAGATGTGATTCAAAAGATTTTTTTTATATTACAAATGTAAATCAGTCAAATCCAATTTCCACTGTCAAAAGTCCTCTTGGAGCCTTCTTGATTTCTTTCACCAAAGCCTTTCCATTAAACACCGAAAGTCGCTAGAGAAAATGATAATCATACAACAGACTAATGGAAGAAAATTTCCATACAACTCTATGGTGCACTTACACGGACAGTGATATTGATTTCTCATCAAACACAAACCATCTACAGCTTTGTGTAGTAACAAAGGTTGAATTATTTTGATAACAGAATCTCCAGGCTGGTCAATGTCTGGGTGGTGACCAGACAGTTTGTCACTGTTGCTACTATCTTCAGTGTTGATCTGGACATATTCTTCCGACACAGCCATCCCCCGGACAGCTTGACACACACCGCCGTACCTGTATAGCAAGAATGGGCTGTGCGTGGGCAACTCGATCGGAACACTGGCAGAGGACGTTTTCTGACAGCAGAAATAGATATATGGGTTAGCTACTCTATTCACGACGTTAGTCGAACCGTCGGCTTTGCTGCCAGTGTCCTCTGTATCCAATGCCACATATCCAAATATAAACTCCGGAGGACAAGACATTTTCCACAGCTTGTGAATGCAGAAAGATCCCCGAGGCCATTTGTTTGTATTAAGATGGGTGGTCACCTCACAGAACTTCAGGGTGACGAACTTCTTAGAGCCATCGGTGGAGGTGGTCTGTCTCGAGAACGCCGCGGAGTGACTATTGACAGGATCGGAACTTGACTGAGATTGTGTATGTATTTTTAAAAAGCAACGAGTCTTAGCGAAAACAGCTGAGTCTGCTGGACAGCCCATCTTGGGCTGCAACAGAGCCTAGTTATCCGAAGGCCATTGGTATAGTCCTTCCATCACTCGCTCGAGCTTGACGAGCCTGTCTTCGTGTGAAAGCAGGCTATACTCAATTCTCTGGAACCTCTTATCATTCATCGAGTCTCTTTCTTGTGAAGCGGCTTCAAAACTTTCTTGGGAGGTCTCAATTTTATCAAGCTTAGTTTCAAAAGCAGTGTCCTTGGTTTCTACGGATCTCGACAGTCCTTTACATCCACCATTTAGTTTAGCTACTTCCGTATCCATAAAGTTTTCAATTTCTTGAACATTTTCTTGTGTGTCCGCAGAAGCATTTACCAAATAATAAATAAGGTTATTAAACTCATTAACTTCAAGGCTTGATGAACTCACCATGGCACTATTGTCTTTGACATCAGAGCCAATGACTTCACATCTAAAAATACCAAAACAGTCTGGTTTCGTAGAATTGCAAGAAATCTCCAGAAAAACGTTGGAAAGGGCACCTTTGGTGTTCCCTGTAGCCTTTATATTTCCTACCACTGTTGGACTGTCCTCATTGTCTCGCTGCTCAGCAATTAAATCCCAGCCAGAGAGCGATTTCTTGACGATCCTTGTTCTGAAAATCTGGGTGAACGTATTTAGTACACTACGATTGCTTTCACATCGCAGGCTCATATTCTTGGGCGTGTACCTGTTGGCAAGTGAGGGGGTAACTGTCAGCTGAAACGGTATGCTACGGTCTGAACCATTCTGAACTGGTGAGGTGAGACCGTGTTGTGACACTAGCAGAAATACCAGCAAGCCTAGTTGGTACACGATCATGATAGCTCTATTGTGAAACAAAATAATGATATATCGTATTAAACCTGATATAGGGAAAGATCAGGTTGAAAGCAACTTGAGCCAATTCTGGTGCAATGTTAGTCTGACGAGTTACTGCATAGTTGTAGAGCCCCAGGACAGTCAACTTTTGTTTTTATATTAATGCAAGTAAATAAATAGCGCCCATTAACTAAAGCATTTGCTTCCAACCAGCTGTTGCAATCTCTATCATATTTCTTCACGCCTTAAAATATAAAAGAAGAAGATAGTTTATGATAGCAAAAGACAAACAAAAACAACCAGAGGTATATATAAGCACAGAAAGGTTCAGAAACTCATTAAAAAACTTTGAGATTAAAAAAATTCCGATAAAAGTAGAGGAAAACAGAGAGCGAGATAGGGAAAGAGCGAGGGGGGGGGGAGTTAGAGAGAGAGAGGAAATAGATAACGGCATAAACAGCGAAAAGACACAGATATAGTAAAGGTCAAAATAAGTTGATTAATTTAATTAAAGGGTCAACAAAACATCGACTACATAGTGTTCGTTCTGTGATATTTAACGCGTTAGAAGGACAGATGATAGAAAATGAAATAAAAGAGAGGAAAGGAAACAGAGTGATATCGACCAGTTCGATCAAGGGCGATTTCACTTCGAACATTAAACTTGTGTTTCATTATTTGGTGGAGCAGCGTGGCTTAGCAGTTAATGCGTCGGACCTGTGGTCCGGCGGTCGCGGGTTTGATTCCCAACAATGACAAAAATGTTGTAATTGCCTAAAGGAAAGCAGTTTATACATCTTTCCCTCAGTCCACCTACGTGTAAAATGAGTACCTTGCTAATGGCAGTTCTTGAAATTTGTAGAACGTCAGCATTAGAGCGTGTAAATGGCAGTCGTGCTATAATGCTCTCAAATATAAGTTGAATTTTTTTTGGTGTGTATTGGCCTGCTTAAAAGAATATGTAAAGTCTTGAGACTGCCTTTGGCGGAGGAAGACTATAACCATTATTTTTTTAACTATTTCATTGTCACAGACTTTGTCATAGTAGTAAGGAAAGAACAGTCACCGATATGCGACATAATACAATATGTCCAGCATGGGCGTGCATGATCTATCCTTATGAGCTAATTCTTTCTTTCTTTTTTTTGTTGGAAAAAAAAGGGGGGGGGGGTCGACGAGGTATGACATTGCTTTTTCGCATGCCGATATGTCGATTTAAAGCAGAATACTATAGATTCTACACTCCAGTGTAGGTAAAAATGATTCTTAAAAAAATAAAAAAAAACAACACAAAATCAACCGACTATCTGTAGTAGAACTTCTGTCGCTGGTTAAACATGTACTGTTTTTTAAGTGCAAAGTTTCCTTCTTTTTAAAGAGATAACGGCCAATGAGAAAATGTCCACTCCAGGCCAGTTACGTCACACATTCATGATCCACGGGGTTTTCGGTGGATAAGAATAAAAAGTTCATTTAGAGCAGCTGAAAGGAGAAAGCGGACCGGTTACCTAGAAGCAAGGGAGGGCGTCTGAACAGATGCCTCAACGGCAGCGAAACATATCATCGCTGTAGGATTCTAACCAGCGAATTCAGTTCATTCGGCACCGATTCTGAGTTAGCCGTTCTGGGAATTACATCTAATCAACCTCTGGCGTGATAGTTTCTTGGCGTCTTAAGTTCATTGCACATGACGCGTATTTCGTCCGAATGACTCCGGACCGGCTCTGGACCAGCACTTGTCCGGCTCTGGACCGACTCTGAACCGCACGAAAGACTCCGGTTGTTTGAGTTTTAACGTCTTAGTCAACTTCGAGGTTATATCAGAGACGACGCTTGGGACAATTGAAAGCGTGCTGCCACACTGTGATGTAAGGTGCGCTTAATTACACCACACCCAGTCACATTATCCTGACAAAGGGCCGACCAGACGAAAGACTCCAGACCGGCTCTGGACCAGCACTGGGCCGGCTCTCGATCGACTCTGGACCGGTACTGGACCGGTTCTGGACCGGCACTAGACCATATCTAGATCGGAACTTATCCGGCTTTGGACCAACTCTGAACCGCACGGAATACTCCGGACCGGACTTGGACCGAGTCTGGACCGGCTCTGGACCGACTCTAAACCGCACGGAATACTCCGGACCGGCTCTGGACCGACTCTGGACCGGCTCTGGATCGACTCTCAACCGGCTCTGGACCGACTCTGAACCGCACGGAATACTCCGGACCGGCTCTGGACCGACTCTGAACCGCACGGAATACTCCGGACCGGCTCTGGACCGACTCTGGACCGACTCCAGTTCCGAGACTTTGAAAATAATAATTTGTGTAACATTTATACCACCTATACACTTTTGCATTGAAACGTACCATGTGGAAGCAAAAACGGATCCCCAGACAAAAGCATGAAAACGGCTTATTTATGAATATAGCGTAAAATCTGATGTAATTAAGCTCGTTTTACATGACGCGTTTTCCACACGGAAGATGCCAGGACGTCTGTGGACCGGTGATGTATTTTTTTTTGCTGGGTGTGTTCGCATGTGAAAGGGTGCATGTGATGTATAACGGAAGAATTCTGAGCAAAGTCTCAGGATCGGAGCCGATATGGAGTGTTTTGTACGGCATGCACGTTAAATGAAATGATTTAAGCTTTGGTTTGTTCATCGAAGTTCTTTTCTGAGTGTTTTTGATTGCTTGACCCCAATACTGAGTTAGGCAGTGGAAAATCCGTACACCCATCGGCTAATTCAAATATTTGGCTACATGGAGGTAACCCTTTAGAGACCAACAGCTATAGGCGCTCAAGATTCTAAATATCGAACTCAGAATTTGGGCTGATCAGAGTTTTTCGCTTGGAAGTCTTTACCGACGATATATGTCACGAAAAAAAGCCTTATCTAAAATCATATTACCTTACCTACCTATGTACTTACGTAAAAAATTAGTTTTTTTTTTGCAATGGAAAAAAGTGCTCAACATTACTTTGGATGATGGGGCTTGTATATGTGTACAATCCAGATTTAACATACATTTGTCCTTACATCAGTGTTTCGCGCCGTCAACTCCTCAGACGACTTTTTTTCTTCTAAGTAGTTTGTCCACTTCCTCCTATGTGTTGATGATGCGGTGCGCATGTGTGCGGAGCTATATGCTTAATTTTATCAATCATTAATTTGCCAGCAGTTATTTCGTTTCGTTCAGGCTTGGTTTCTTTTCTAAAAGTATAACATTTTTTTTAATAGGCAAAGGTTGCATTTTTTGTTGACGCTGAGAAAGCGTTAGATTTTCCTACTTTTTCCATGAGTAAATTCCATTTTGTTTTCCTTTAAATCTCATTTGCGTTCGCTACGTGTTGTGTCGAATTTTCTGTGTGGTAATCGTGTGCTGGTTTGAATGCGTTTACTGTTTTTCCTATATAATATACTTGTTCTGTTTTTTTTTTGTTTGCCGATATACGATGCATTTCTTTAGGCATTTAACTCTACTCTTAGGGGGCACTCGCTTTTAATTGCAGTTACATAGTTATATAGAGATAGAAAGAAAGCTATCGAAACATAGGAGGCCGAGACCACAGTGCTAGACCTAAGGATCTCTAGTGAGATACAATGAGATCGTAAAGAATAAGTATATATAAGTAGTAAAGAAAGACGACCACAAACTCAAATCTAGCAACAGACAAGACGAAAGACAGAACAAGACAGTAAAGACAGAACATGAACACAGTAGGATTCGAACCCGCACCACTCGCCGGCACCAACCGCCTTGCCAGACCAGAGCCCAGACGAACAGACCACTCTGCCATCCACTTCCACAAAAATGAAAGTTTCAGACAGAGGACCTTTCGCCCAGATCTCTGACTGACTAGAGCATTATGCTTGAGAAGGAAACCCCTAATTCTATTTTTATCACAAGACGAACCACAACAACTAAGGCCAACTATGGATCTATTACAGATGCAACGATAGCCGAATAAAGATACAGTAGTATAGAGATAGAAAGAAAGCTATCGAAACATAGGAGGCCGAGACCACAGTGCTAGACCTAAGGATCTCTAGTGAGATACAATGAGTTTCGTCTGGGCTCTGGTCTGGCAAGGCGGTTGGTGCCGGCGAGTGGTGCGGGTTCGAATCCTACTGTGTTCATGTTCTGTCTTTACTGTCTTGTTCTGTCTTTCGTCTTGTCTGTTGCTAGATTTGAGTTTGTGATCGTCTTTCTTTACTACTTAAAGTTACATAGTTACTACTACTACTACTACTACTACTACTACTACTACTACTAGTACCTCTGCTGCTGCTGTTACTACTACTACTACCACTACTACTACTACTAATAATAATAATAATAATTATAATAATAATAATAATAATAATAATAATAATAATAATAACAATACGTTAAAAACAGCAAAACACCAACAGCAGCCACTACCACATATTATTTCTACTGCTCAGGTCTATCTAAGATGGAACAAGTTTTCATGCTATCTCCTCTCTGCCTCTCCCCCCCCCCTTTTCCTTATTCCAACTTGGGCAAAATTTTATCTTTTTTTCTTTGATTTTTGGTAACTTAGCGTCTAAATCCTGGGCGTATGTCTTTCGCACTTTTAGATCGTTTTCTTTCTGATGATATTTTGTATTGTTATGTTTCATTTCAAAACCGTATTGATATGTGTAAATGTAACTAATAATGTATTGAGCTTTAAAGTCTCATTCAAATGCTTTTAAATAATGAAAGTTCTATTAGTAATTCTCTGTTGGACAATATTACTTTTAAAGCATACAAAACAATCGCAGTTCTTACATAAATCTTAAATGTGCATGTATAATCAAAATCAGTATCAGCAGCAGCCCTGATCAGGTTTTGATTGCGCAAATTAGAAAAGAACGTTTCAAATTTTTCGAAATAAGCATAGTAAATTATCTATAGTCTTTAAAATGATGATGGAATATGGAGCAAAATCCTTCTAGCAAGTTGATATAATGTATGGATAAGTGGTTCATATTATCTATCTTTATTAAAAAAAACAACGAACTGTTATTTCTCTTGATTTATTGCCCAGTTCAAATTAAAGGGAAATAACCATATAAAAGACAAAAAAGGTTAGTGATGGAAAACATCTCAGAATGAGACAAGCTGGTTTAATATTTATCTTACAACGTTTACCTAAGTTTTGACCTTTGGCTATGTCATGTTTTTGTAACTAGACAGTCTTAATTGTTGTTTTTAGCTCGTACCCTTATAACTAACTTAGCATTCCTTTCAAATTGACACCACAGATTGGCTTTTGTTTCTTGTGCTCAATTTTAAATACACCCGTCAAAACACGACACTTAAAGTTTAGATGCTTAGGTAAAAGTAAGTATAATTTTTTTTGGGTTGTCTTGCTCTTCTCAAAGCTCAATATGTGTCGTGCGTTCCGCTAGCCCATATCATTTGGTTCTCGCGAACTTTAATTTAAATGGAAGACTTTTCATTAATGTTTTTTTTATAATTTGCTTTGTATTTTAAGACAACCATGTTGAAAATGTTGTAAGTCTGCTAGTTTCAGATCACATTTCCAAAACAATGTGTAAGTTGAACGAATGTTTGTGTGTGGATAGAAGTAAAATTTGATTTAAAAAAAAACCAAATAGCCTTCCTGCCTAACTCGACCTTAAAGACGTAAAGTATCTCACCACTGCTATAACATAATAAATGTAGAAGTAAAAATAAAACCTAAGGAGTGTAAATCCTTCCTGAAGCTAGGACTTAAAGTTGGCTTTGAATCCTATCTCTCAATGATTGTGCTCGGTCAGTTGTAGAGCCAGTCTATCGATCATGGGTGCTCAGCTCTCTACACAACAAACTAATCGTTCTTACTTCCCTTGCATCAATCAAATCGATCGGCTACATTCTTTGCTGGCTGCTAAAAAGAATAAACCTTTTTAGCTTATTACACAAGAACACGTGCTTATAAAATAAAATACATGAGGAGTAATTTGAATAAGTCATGTTCACTATAATTCAGAATACTATTAGAAAAAAATGTGATCGAAGGCTTATTCTAGTTCATGCCAAATGACGATCATGACTAAAACAAGAATCCCGAGTTTAAGTGGGGAGGTGATTGAAAAAAGGTATTGAGCAACGTGGAGAAAAAATTTTCCATTTACTTCGTTTTGAGTCAAACTTTCAATAATGTATTTTAGCAATAGCTATGTACCTCGAAGTAGATATTAGACCAAATCGTTACAAAATGATTGATTCCGATAAAGTTAAGAGTTAAAACTAAAGATTCCTAGGTACATTATCATCCTTTAATGATAAAATGATAGGAGATCCGCAACGAGAAATGTGTCTTTTCCTAACTTTCAGTCAAACCACCATAAACCCAGCACTCTCAAAGGCCTTAGCCATGGTGCGTCATGCACACGGTCTTATTAGGTTTTTATAGCATAATACGTTGTGTTAAAGCTTATACAAAGCAATTATGCACTGATATGGAAAAAGAAAGAATTAATATTACAATAAAATAAGATGGGGATCAACTAATGACAGTTCATAAGTGTAAGTTTATTACAGAGAAAAAGCTGACAGTAAGGATGCATTTTTGTGACGTGTTATTCAATAGGTTATCTTGTCTACATCTAGGTCGACCTAGTATCAATTTTACTAGGCCTACAAGGGCCCTAATTTTAGAACAATTGTGTAAGGAGCTGGGAAAACCATCCACTTAGGTAAAAAATGAAAGCTACTTTTTTACATTGAAGTAAAAGAAGATTTAATAATTAAATAGTGTTTATTTGAAGATGATAATTATGTTGTATCATATTTAAAGTACTACATGTTTTGTTGATTTTGAAGGTAGAGCAAAATATTCTCTTTTAAGGGCTATAACTCTAAATGTGTATAAGCGACATGTGAATGGTTTTTCTAGCTCCTCACACAATTTTACAAACTTCGACAAAATTAAGGGCAGAAGAACAAACATGAACAAAATAGTTTCTTCCGCTTTGTTCGTTGAATTCTGTAGAATTGAGCTTAGATCTAGAGATTCTAAAAATGTGACTTACATCTAGAAATCAATTCACATTTTTATAATCTTAAGTCAGAGCTAAATCAAAAAGATATCTTGATTCAGGCCGTGATCTAGCCTAAGTTTTAGGCTCCATTTTTCTTCCGTTTTAGGCTCTACGTGTCTTGTTTTTTTCTTGTCTTAGTCTTAGGACCAAGGTTCTGCGCATTGAGTTTTCTTAAACTTAAAGAGCTTTTTTGTACATCCCCCTATCCATTTATATGCTCCCACGCGCTTTACATGGATTCCTAGACAGGCTTTTACTAACCAAACCACCTTAACTCATAGAGAAGAGGCAAATGAAGCGCATCACTCTAGCAAAGTGGCAAGATTTTTCACTCCTTAAAAGCGGGTGATCCTTTAACGCATGAGTGAGGCGAAGAAATTGTGTAAACTGGCTTTCTCAAGGACCAGACGTCGACCTGCCAAAAGCAGGACTCGAACCCCGGAACCCCGAACCTCTCGGTCCGAAAGCCGAGCGTCTACCACGAGACAACGAAGCCACGTGACGGTCACTTGTGCTTAGTTTATTTAAAACTACATAAATTACGGCGAATGGCACCCAGAATTATACTTCGGTCAGATAACCTTCATGGTTTTAATTTATAGAACAAGATTTACATTGGCTTTTTTTCCTTTAGTTTTCTTAATTTTTTTCTGAAACATTGATGTGAAATCGAGATGTAACTTGAAAGCTAAAGAAAACTAGGTTGGCGCTTTTTAATTCTTTTCTTCTTCAACGCGAAATTCTAAGAAAGAAAACAATATCAGCGGCAAGCATTTTTTTTCTAATTTAAATTCGGAGAAAAAAAAGGACTCATACAAACCGCAGCAGGTCATCATATTAATAAATAATTCGTGAACTACCAACTATACTCAATAATTCATTGATATTTATCCAGTCAATACACAGCATAATGGTTATGTTGAAGATAGTGTTGTTGTGACTTATAACGAACTTCACAGACACATTTACAGGAAAAACACGATAAATTAAATAATATTTTGATAAACAAGAAGCAAACTGTGAAACAAGAAAAGATTTTCAGACTTAGCCTTTCAAGGAAAACTCAAACTCCAACACCACACATTAGAAGCATTTACAAATCATGTCATCAGCTCCCATTCACATACTCAGCTGAATTTTCCTGGCACACTCAGATCCCTTTTCACTGTACCATACTAATTGCTACAAAGGTTTAGATATAGGCTTATCCGTACCCGCAATTAAGCTAGTTTTTTGTTTGCCCTGGCGTATCTTGTTTTATTCAGCTAGCTGATAATAAAAACTATTCACAAATCTTACGCTACCGTGAATGCTCTAAGCAAGGATTTATCACCCAACGTTTTAGTAAAAAAAAGTTTCAAACACTTTATTAAGTTGTTCGATTGAAACTAAGGACAAAAAGAAAGGTGGATAAATTGTTTTAGGTGGCAAAAACAATAAAGTGTTTACAGAAGGAAGCTGTGCTGCTTGATTAATGCAGAAAGTAGAGTTACAATGCCCAATATCCTTAGTAACTTAGAGACGAGATAAAGAAACAACGAAAGGATAATTTTGTGTGTGTGTGTGGGGGGGGGGGGTAAGTGTAGGTTCAGAGTTTAGTGAAAATGGGAGGCGAGATAATCTAGCTAAGTTTTCACATCGGTCTAGCATTTTTTGATGGACAGGTGTTAAGCAAGACATCAGACCGCCTTTGCTTGGTTTGTATCCTCTATCCACAACCTCTTTTTCGTTTTATTCCTCGTCCATGTTTTTCTCCACCAGTCCTTTCTAAGATTCTTGGTCTTCGTTCTCATCTCTAACTCACTTTTTTACTTTGCCGCCAGATGTGCTACTGTAACATTAGGACCTTATCTGTTTTTAGATTTACATTTTTTTAACCCATTTAGATTGAGAAGGCTCAAAATTGCGTTATTTCCCCTTATATGTTCTAAAACCAGTTCTAATGAATAGGTTTTTTAAAGTTTATATAAAAGGGAATAGTGAAAGTGTATAAACACTCTAGTATAAAATAATCATTTTTTTGAGTTTTACAATTCACATATATAATCATTTTCGTAGTTATTTTCACACTTATATCGGGTGGCCCCAAAAACGTCCCATATCTCTGACGGTCTTTGTTCCACTGTCATATAATTTCGGAATATGATGAATCAACTATTACTACAGTAACACGTCAAGTGTCAATAAATCCATTGATAAGTAAGGAAACGACAATTTTTTCTTAAAAAGTTACTGAAACTCACAAAAAAACAAACATCGACCTCCGCACCAAAGCTGTTTTGCAATCCGCGCTGCGTACCCCAGACCACAACGCTAACGCACTGTACAAAAAGTTGTAGAAAGGGATCTGAAGTTAAAGATCTTCAAACGAATTCAGGCTAGCAGAAAAACGAAAAGTGTGAAGGAGAAAAGATGCCTTCGATTGCGACTCTTCCGAACAGATTTGTTGACGAAGATGTCAAGCAAATTATCTTCACAGGTAAAAAAGACTCTACTCTGGAGATTGCCAAAATAGACAAAATGACGTTGATTACGGAAAAAAAGAAGTCGGGCATCCCTCTGCAAAGGACGGCTTTACCTAGAAACGAATCGGTTTTCGCACAAAGTTATGGTTTCTGGTGGCTTCCGCTGGAATTGCAAAACCGAGGTAGTTTTCCTGGATGTGAAAACTTTGAAGGTTAATTCAAGGAATTACACCTCTCTGCATAAACAAAAAAACAACTTTTTTTTATCTCATTTCACAAACTTTATCCTCAAGGTGAATTTATTCTACAAAAAGACCGTGCTACTTCGAATACAAGTCGTGCAGCCGAATCTAATAGATCAAGGAATCGATTTCGTTGACAAAGATGACTAGCCACCACAATCTCCAGATTTGAATCTGATGCTGAGGTCTACATGGGGCGGTCGATTCCCTTCACTGAATATGAACTGAAAGCTAAAATAATGGAGTTTTGAGACAAATAGGTATTGAGGAAATGAGAAAGTCAATTGCAATATGGCGCAAAAGAGTTAGAGCTGTTGTTCAGCAGGAAGGATGCTCTACAGATCCCTTTAAAAACAGATTACACTGGAGTTCATGGACTGTTTTTACACATCATTCTGAGGTGCATGTTATCTAGAATCAAATAACTCGATTTAGCCAGAAGCTTCAAACTGCACACACCTTGACATGAAATTTGTCTTACTCAGTGTGTATTTTCATGAAAATACCATGAAGAGGTATGAAGTTATAGGATGGCAAAGTTAATGGCGTTTTTTGGGGTCCATCCGATAGTTAGTGCAAATCGCAGTCATTATTTCTAATTTTATTTTTCCGAAAATATTCCTTTATCTGAATGATACTTCATTACTCTATTTCTTAAAAATAGTGTTATTATGTCGCTACATACTCAGAAAATGGGCAAAATGTCAACTATGTCAATAAGTAGAATTATTGGCCACTACAGTTTCATGCATCAACATTGGACAATTTGATGGTTAAGTCATAGGGAAATCAATCTTTCTTGATTTTCCTATATTCCTATACAATAAGACACTGGAACGAACTCGCGTCGCCTGAATCCACGCTCAGCCACGAAGCTATACAAAGCAACATGAATTTTGTCTCCCGAGCCTTTCTTTCTTTTTGTACTCTAACCCTGTGAGGTCGCGGGCATTATACTAGATTTTACAGAGTTTAAGCAGCCAATGCGTGAGCATGACGTGAACGTCTGTGGGTCTATTTTTAGAAACTGGTTTCATTATTTTTATAGTTTCCTTGATCTGCTTTCCCGATTTTCACGTACGCGTAGTGAGACACGGTGCGTGTGCTATAGGTCTCTAGTCTTTAAAAAAAGCAACGAAGTAACGCGGCCAACAAAAAGTGGGAGAGAAGAAGAACTTTCGTGGCAATTTTTGTCACAAATCTCGAAGATAAAAAAATTATCTTAACTTATATTCATTAACTACATAGACAAGTGAGTTTTGAAAGCTAAAACTGATTACATTTGTGTATTGTTTGTAATATAAATATAATTATTACTCTATTTTTGATCAGACCTACACAACTTAACATTGAGAACACCCACCAAAATCATCATTATGTTCTTATTTAATGGCAAAACCTTTGTTACTCTCAAATTAAAATAACATTGTGCAAAGCCACAAATACATGATAACCAGTGAAATTATTCTTCCTCTAAAATGTAAAGCGTTATGAGGTTGCTATGCAGTAGGATTCTTGATCGGCAGGGAATCCAGACATTACGAGATCTTTGTTTTCTCTCAAAAAACCGTTTTGCTCAATCAATATGACATTTATGCCAAAAGTGAAATACTTGATTTGCATAACCTTATCCAAAAGTGTTTTCAAATTGCTACCATAAACTAGATTAGATTTTTAGATGAGCGTTTGTGCTGATTTTCAAACTGGTAGCTGCCTCGATATTATAGGGAAGGGCTTCTGAGCTACATTATTTTCTTCTACTTTTGGCGAAATTATTTGCAATCATTCGTGTTTAAACTTTTATTATACCACCAGCAACCCCCTCTATATCCTCACACACATACAAAACACATTATTTTTCATACTCTTACACAATTATTTCTCTAAGCAAACAAAGTCGAGTCAAAAATATTTGATCCAAAATCTACACAAAAGTTATTTACTTACAGTTATAGAAAACAACTTATCACCTTGCGCGGGTGGCATAACCACAAATAATTTGTAGCACCGACAAAAAAACTATGCACTAAAATTATCAAACTATTCTCTTATTATTTCTTCAATCAACTGACTGATGAGAGAGCTAATCAGGGAAATGGGCACTCCTATAACTATGACCAGCACCAATTAATTATGATGCGCCAGCTTATGCATTACCTCTAAAATGGGATAAGATTATGAAGAACATTGTTCATGCTATCTATTATTTTCATAGAGGATGGGGTTCTATCAATGACTCTGAGAGAATCAATTAACGCTATAAAGAGTAATGTTAAACGACAAGAAAGCAGCATTACATTATCTTTGACCAAGAAAAAGGCTATGGGTATGTTGAAGCTTGTATTTATTAAAATCTAAATGCATTATTTGAAAATCGAATGTTGGTAGTTACGTATTTTTAGGTCTGTAGAATGAAATAAAAGTAAGGTAATGAGAGACTCTACAACGCCAACCATTACGAGGGTGGCTTCCGCTTGCGATCGGAATAATAACTTATTATACAGCTATGGTCCGTTTCAAGCAAACAAATCCCCGCTTTTCTGAACAATAACTTTTTTGTTTTTCTTTAAATCTATTATTTTATGATTTTAACACAGTTAGTCACATACTTTGTCTATTTTAAACACAGGGAAATATCTGTTTTACATGCCGCGAAACGCATATTTTTTAACTCGTTAGTCAAATTACATCATATAACACAGCTCATCTATGGCACTGACTAAACGCTTTGATCCATTTCTGGGCTGTGAAATTCTCTAGTTAACTAATTTCTAATTATAAAATGTTTAACAAAGAAATAAAAAGACTTAAATCATGCAAACATGAATTTGAAAATCAAAATGTGGTTTACACAATATGTACTCATAGAGCAAAATTTCCATAACCTTACAGAGAATTAAGAAAGATAATGAAAAAATAATCGCGGATTATTTTGCGCGAAACGGACTACGCTAACTAATGAAAAACCAAACGCTCACAAAGAAAAAACAAAGAGCACCATCTCTGGTATATGAGGTCAATTCAATAAATAAGTCCTCCCTGTCCCATAAAATCCAAACTACTGGTGCAATCATATGCGGTGTTTTTTTTTATTTAGGAAAAGTTAATGGCTTTTTTTATCGGGCATCAAAAAGTAATAGAAATTTTACATTTTTCACATTAAAAAGGATTGCTTCAAAACAATTTACTACTTTTATCTTGATATACACAGAAGCAAATGGATGAACCATCATTTCAAAGAAACCAAATAACTACGGTAAACGAGAGATAATTGGGCGTAGTTTTTACAAATTCATATTTATGACTGTACATGTTGTTTCATACCCTTCGAACAACTGAAATATTATCAAATTCCATTGTATTGGAATGAGCAACTAATGCCATTGGCTGCTACTATTAGCAGAACTACATTGAAAAGACATGAATATTGCAGTACAAAAGTGCTTAGCATAACTATATTTCTTGACCGCAGTTTCGATTATGCCCGCACGATTACGCAGCTTTCTGAGAAGAGAGCAGGGTTTTGATGCAGTCTATGAATATGCTTTTGTTTGAACCACGAAATAGCAATTGTGTTATTGTTGCTTTTGAGGGAAAATATGATAACTCTGGTTACAGCCCAAGGAATTGCGTGATGAAAATTTCTTCACTGTTAACCTGAACAAAATAAAAACATGAACTGAAATGGGTGCACCTCAACAAACTTTAAAATAGTATATAAAATGAGACTTACAGGATTATTTTCCTTCCAACAGTCATGCAAAACTAAAAGCAGCGGTTTAATTTATTTCGTAGAAAAATCTCACGTGTAGCATTCTGGATTTCAGATAAAAATAAATAAATAGACTTGCGAGCTACCCGTAATTTTAGAAGCACTATCAACATTTCATAACTAAAAGGCATACAAAACTAAATAAAATTGGATCTTTAATACTCACCAGGGGAACAAACATGAAGATGTGAGGAAATGCCGGAAACCCCAGTGCTGTATTTTTTCTGGTTTTAAAGACGTCTACTTAAATTACTAAATGCCATGATTTTTGCCTCTGAAAAGAAAAAAAATATATGTTATGATAATATGGCATGGTATAAACGATTCTTCGCATACGGCCATTACTCCTACAATTAATTTATCAAAATGCTAACAGAATCAAAATTTTTGTAAAAATCATACCAATTATAGACCATTTAAATTACAACTATCAATGTATGTTTCTACCGAGTACTTTTTGTCAATATTGATTCAAACAATGCTTTGTCGGTGTCTCTATTTCTGCTTACCTGCTTCTATGCCTTTTTAATGATTAGCGATTCGAAGTTGAAGGAAGTCATATCAAGAGTCATCCAAATCGGCATAATATCACATAAAACAAAAATATTTTTTTCAAATTCACTTTTCACTGCGCTTTTAATTTATTGTACCTTTCTTTAAAAATTGTGCTCTCTGTACATTGTCAGATGATCTATAACTCGTCTCCATCATTAAAGTTAATGGTTTTACATTGAAGGTGCTGTTTTCGTTTTACGATAAACAAAATGGTGGTGATTATTGTTTATATTGAGGTTTATTTTTATAACAATTATAGCTTTAAACTTTCATTTTTTCACGGCTTTCATTATAATATCTGCTATTATCTTTCACATAAAATGAAAACTGAAGTATTGAATCTATTACTTTTAAAACTGCTTTTTATATTTTAATCGGTTCCTATAATAATTTTTTTCCTTCTTGTTAAAAGAAATTTGCTTGCCCAAGGGCAAATATTTAGCGCCGCGCAGTCGGGCAGAAAAACAATTATTTGCTAAATTATTTCCCTTTATGACAACTGTGGAGATGTGAGAAGCTTACGGCTAAGCATTATTTCACTCAAATCGTCAAAGTTGTTATTATAGGCATATTAAAAAGTGAAAGTTCTCGGGCATGAAATGAAAGTCTACTGTGCTTCGAGACTAGGTCGTTATTTTAGTTTTAAGATTCGCAATACAGTTAAGTCTTTTCATCAGTCCACTGTTGAACCGGCAGATTTAATGATTCTATTTTCATTATTTGAATGCGATGAACCTCCTTATCTTTAAGATACACATTATGTTTTTCAGTGCAATTGTTAGTATAATGAGTCTAACTTAATTGAATATAACAAGCACAGTTTTAAAACGAAACTAAGCGTTTATTCTACTTTATTGTGACCTTCCCTTCTTGAGAGTAATGAATTCAGCGTTTGGAAAGGAAATTGAGTAAGTCTAAAACTTTATTGACGGTTATATTTTAAACAAATGCATTTCAAATATTATTACATGCTGGCCTTGCGTGATAACTTATCATGTTATCTAAAAAGTATCTTTCCTTCTTAACTGTATTTTCCAGAGGTGTAGTGGAAAAATGACACAAAAACTACTAATACTGAAAAAAAAGTAACATTTTGAGTAACTCTTTTTCAAACATTTTAGAATGACAAAGCATGGCTTAGACTATGACAAAGACACCTATGCAAGATTAGAAAAGAAAACATACTCAAAAGTTGACATTCACCACAGCCACTGTGGCCTAGGCCCAATAGCGGCAGTGCAGGCCAAACCTCAACAAAAAACCTCGGGTTCGGTCCCAGTTGACCAGCTGTAAATTATTAAATGGACGCCTTAGGGCTATAAAATGTATGATACAGAGATGGCATAATGAAAAAAAAAAGAGCCCATCGCCTTCTCTTACTCGTCGTTGTCAGTCGTCTCTGTCTGTCTGTCTGTCTGTCTGTCTGTCTGTCTGTCTCTCTCTCTCTCTCTCTCTTTCTCTCTATCTCTCTATCTCTCTCTCTGTTTCTCTTTTTAAACCTTTACTTTTCCCTTTCTTGCATTGTTTCCCATGTTTTATCATTTTGAGTAAAGAGGACTAATAGAAGACGTCAACAAAGCCTGTATCTATCAAATGTCCATAGCTGAAGCGCCATGAACGAAACTACTTGTGCGGCCTCATGATGCTGGAACAACACAAGTTGTTTGCCAAGCACTTTCCAGCCCTGATGGGATATTGGGCTCATTAGCCGCAAGACAACCAGCACAGCAATCCGCATAACAGAATATTCTGCTGGTCTTCAACTCATTCTTTGTCTTTTCTGACTCCCTATCTCGTTCACTCTTCTTTGCTTAGAGTCTCTCTTTGTTTTGAATTCCTCAATTTATCCATTTGTCTGTCTTTGTATATCTATGCGCTTCTTTCTTTGTCTAAGTCACCGGCTGTCTTTCTGTAATGCTATATGTTTATCTTACCTTCTCTGTCGCGTCTCTTGCTCTCTTTCCCTGTTGCGTCTCTCTCTCTCTTTCCCTCGCCCCCCTCCTCTCTCTCTCTCTTTCTCTCTCTCTCTCTCTCTCTCTCTCTCTCTCTCTCTCTTCTGTGCTCTGTTCTTTTTCCTCCTCTTTCGACTGTGCTCTGCCACTGCTTGTCACTCTTTGGGGCCCTGCCTCTGCTCCCATTCTTTTTTCTTTTCTTCCTCTTACAAACCTCTTTATTTTAAAGCATGAAAGTCATTTCTTCTTGAGGAGCGAAGTATTATAGGCCTGCAAATGAGGTATATGATGGGTCTGTAACAAAAAACCGTGGATGCTCATTTGACTTACCCATTGCTTCTTGTATTTACAGCGAGACAATAAAAGCAGTAGGCCTACATTATTGCTGACGTGTCTATATCATTGTTGCCCGGACGACATTGTCAAGTGACAGTCAACATAAATTTCCCATTCAATCCAGTTAGTGTCTTCGTTGTTTTTCCTACTTTTGTATTGTGTCTGCATTTCATTGAATCTTCGTATTCACGTTTTTGTGAGAATTAGTAAAAAGCATATCGCATTTTGTGCAAGCAATTTCACCGAAAGACAAATCATAAGTCAGAATTTTCTCACTTAAAGCTAAAAACTTGTCGTAACTTCTGTTCTCGATTTACTAGAAAGGCAAACTGCACATATAAACTTTTAAAAACCACAAGGTAGTCTCTGGACTTTTTAAACGGAAAAAAATTAAATGAGGAAAATAACATATTTGCAAACCCAACAAATGTATTTGACAATGACGTAATCACAGATCTAAAATTAGCTTATGCAGTTGAATTTTCTCTCAGACGTCTATTTCAGTGACCTATGCAAGAGCTAATGCATTGTGTGACAAAGCTTACTGGTTACTACACTTAAACTCAATCAGACCAGTTTCCGGTTAGAGCAGACCCGATTGCCGCCTAGCCTTAACTGCAAAATTCGATTGACCACAATCTTTCAGTGCCTATTTTTTTCTGTCTTCTGCAGAAGGCAGAAGCCCACGATAAACCCAAAGCTCTCAATTGACGCATTCATTACTCTGAGTTCTTTCAAACGTTTCTCCCTCCCTCTTTCTATTTCTACTTCGTTTTCTCTTTCTGACACTCGATTCCTGTCCTTTTCCATTGCTTGTCATGAACCTCGTCTTATGAATGTTTTCTTCTGCCTCTTTTATCTTATTATTTTCTCTTCATCTCCCACTTTCCTCTGTGATATAACTAATGGAAGCGTAAAACTTCTACATTTATGGTACATACCCTTGCCGTAAAAATCTTTGCGATTAGAAGACACCTGGGTCTTAAAATGCATTCGTTGACTTATAAAAGATATAGACTTGCATATTTTAACCCATAATAGTGAGACGGATCGAGCCAACATCACAATATATTGGTCATACATTTTCAAACACTGTAAACAGGAAGTTTATTCTTAGAACTAAATTTAAGGAAATTTCGATTTGAAAAAAGTACTCTGTCACTTGTCTAGGGTTAATAGCGGCGAATTCATCTACTGCAAATTTTAATAGAGGATGGTTTATAACTGAACTCATTCATCAGATATTAAAAGCAAAATAATTTTATTTCGAACGCTAACACTACTGGCATTAATGTAAATGACCTTCGTGACGCTCTTAAATAACGCCCAACGCACTGATTGACGAGCTCTCAAAGTTCCCAGGCATCGCGGTGCAAACAGGGAGAAGACATCTTTGTGGGGAAACCCTTTTTCCCCTCGTTAGCTTTTTATTCAGCAGTGGTGGCAAACACTAACCAGATAATTCTTACAAACTGTAACAAGAGTTGGTTTTCTTTCGGATGAATCAGTTCTTATTCAGTATAACATTTTCTAAGTAGTTTTGTCTAATTTTTAGCCTTGAGTTTACTATATAAATTAACTCAATCTATTCTGACGTAATCATTTAAAGAATATTTCCTACTTTTGTGCATTTTATAGTGTTGAGTTTAGTTCTGAATGTTTGGGAAAAGTGATGAAAAGGGGGGGGGGCATATGTGTACGCGCATTAGTTAAAATATTAAGATTAGAACAGCTTGATTTGTTTCATATAAATTCGTCCATAAAAAGTCGATGAGTTGCAAACTTTTTATTAGTCATCCAAAAAAGAAAACCTCTGAAAATTAGTTTCAACCAAAGATGAATAAAAATGTTTTCTTGCAGAACTTAAGCAGTATTACAACACGACTGCCATTAGACATGTTTTACATATTTAAAAAAATCAAGAATTCTTATATATCTAAGTCTTAATCTAGATTATCTGAATTGGTTCTAGATCTGTGTAAGTCAAATTCTTAGACTCCTAATAAAAAACTAAGATCTAAATCTAACCTGAATTCTGCAGAATTCAACAAAAGAAGCTTGTGAAACTATTTTTGTTTATGTGTGTTCTTTAGCCTACCGTCTTGAAAAATGCCAGGCGTAAGTGTGTAAAATTTGCCCTCTCCTTTATTAGTAATGCGTTTCACGCAAAATAATATACCTTTTTGGCATTACCTTTCTTATACTATGCAAATTTTTTAAAATCAAAATTGTGAATAAAATGGTCTAAACTATTTTTGAAATCATTTCTGCAGGATCAGCAAGCTGGGTTGCATGAAGCGATTTCAATCACAGTTTCAGACCTTAAGCAGTATTACAACACGATTGCTATTATTTAAGAGAACGTTTTAAAATTTTTAGGATGTTTCATGCCCTTCCCTAATAACACATAGTTCATCTCACAAAAATGATTTCATCGCTAAAAAAACATCGACTCTAATACTATAACAATCATAAGTTAATTCTTCAGAGCTCTTTTCAATATGAGCTCAGAACGCCCAAAATAAATTCGTAGCAAACATACAAACAAGTATATCGAAATTAGAAATTCGAAATTTTTTAAAAAGACTTTAAATCAATTTGTAGAACTAGGAGAAAGAGGTTCGTCTGTAACTTTCCTCTAAAGGATATAACCGTATAAAAAAGGAAACCATCACTTTGTTCTTAATTTAAACATTTTCTTCACATTTTTATAGGGCCGTCAATTTCTTTCCAGGAAAAAAGATTAAAGGACGAACATTTCTCATGAATTAAACCTGGCGCTCATCGTTCATAATTCGAACCTGTGACAGTTTCCAACGCTGGTTGATGTTATAATGAGATACGCAGTGACCTTCACTTTAAAAAAACTTGACACACAGAATCTGCTTCTTAAGGCTTAGGCAGAAGAAAACTTAACACGAAAAGCTTGAAATGGAAGAAATATGGCGCCCGCAACCTAGATGTATTAAGACCTAATTTATGAAGAATTTTTTCTATATCTAAGTCTTAATATAGATTATCTGAATTGGTTTCCAGATCTATGTAAGTTAAATTCTTAGACTTGTAATAAACGTTTAAGATCTAAATCTAACCTGATTTCCACAGAATTCAACAAACGAAGCTTGTGAAAGGTGTTCTTTAGCCTACTGTCTTGAAAAATGTCAGGCGTAAGTGTGTAAAATTTGACCTCTCCTATATTGTTAATGCGTTTCAGGCAAAATAATACACATTTTTGGCAATATCTTTCTTATTCTCTGCAAATTTTTAAAAATGAAAATTATTAAAAAAAATGGTCTCAACTATTTTTTAAATCATTTCTGCAGGATATAAGTCCTGTTTTCTTTCGTTCTATAGGTTATGATTAAATAATAGTCGACTTTAAGATTTTTACAGCACAGAAATTGCTCAAATTGCTTAGTATGGTGATCAGCGGGCTGGGTTGCATGAAGCGATTTCGATCAGATTTTAAATCCTACAAATTTTATGACTCTGCATGTAAAACAGACATTTTTCTATCTTCAATTTTCATATATTAAAATTGAAGTGAATGATGTTGCAAAATTTCAAATAGATCCGATGAGAAACAAAAAAAAGCTGTTATAGAAAAAGTTTGATTTCTTACTTTGAACAGACTATAACTTTAAAGAGAGTGCAACACATTGACTCTTATCTCTGGTCAAGTGCTAGACTCATTATCTAAGCATTTGTTGTGGTATAAATAGTTCTCGTTTTTACTTTTTAGTGCTTTTTATTTCTTTCAATATGTAATTACGTTACAATTTTGGTTGTTTCCTCAGGCCCTTTCCTCCTAATAGCCACCCCCCCCCACCCTTTTTCCCCTTTTTCCCGGGAAACAGATTTATATCTAGATTTCCAATTATTTTATACTGTTTATAATAATATTATTGCTTTTCTTTTATTGATCGTCCTATGCCCATTATATAAGTATCTTACACCTTTTTTTGTTACTGGCGAAGGCGTAAAACCGATTGCTCACTTGTTCCGACTGTACTTTTAAAGCTGAAAAGTATACCTTTGTGAAAAAATTTAATCTGGTTATCGAAACAAGATAAGAAGAGGGAAAAAAACATCAGAATGTTTTATGTTTTGCTCAAACAAACCTTTGGTCGAATGAAACTTCATGTAATTTGGCCTATAACTTTTCCCACCCATTCGTAAGAATTGACAGTGTTTTCATGTCTCTTTTGAATCTATACATATTAAATTTGCGTTGGGGACTTTATGGCAAATTAAAGACACATGAGGCTCCTAAACCACTCAACTCTTAGACTTCAAATTTTTCATAAGGAATCAGGTAGATGTTAAAATCACAAACCGTTAACTAGAAATCCAGACTCTTTGTTGTTTTTTGTTTGAAATTTTAATGTTTTCGACTTATTTGTTTTCTTATTATCGGCTTACAATTGTCATAGTCAATGTTTTAAAAGCTATGAATACAACTTTACGTCTACGTCGAAATGAGTTCATGAAATGACGCGTTGCGCTGGTGGTGATAAACAATTTTTATGTGATGAAAGAATAAAGTGCGAAACGCAAATTCGAGCGATGGTAGATTTTAAGAATGATTTTACGTCAAGCTTTGCACTTCATCGCTAATGTAAAGTTTTAAGCTAATAAATGCAGTTGAGGACACAACAGACTTTATGACTTAAAAAGTTCACCAATGATTGTGTTCTAGGTTTTGGAGAACACTATAGGCTTGTTGACAATGATACACTGAAGTCTAGATCTAGACCTAGATCAAGTTTTTTTATCCTTTGAAATAGGTGTGCGTGAATTGTTGTCAAGCTTCCAGCCGTGATTCTTTTCTATTCGTAAGGCAAATAAGTCGAAAAGCTTTTCAACAAAATGAATAAAATCTAGAATTTTTTTAAACAAATACAGTGTTTTGTTTGCTTGCCTTTTGGCTTATATCGTTCATGTAATGGCATTTAAAAGCTTTATCTAAAAGTCGGCATCTAGCTAGACCTAGGCAAAGAAGGGGAAGAAATCTACAGAGGGATTAAGAGACAAGTGCGAGGGGGGCAGGAAGAGAGAGAGAGAGAGAGAGA
>BMAT01000051.1:303723-319122 GCA_019649035.1 Elysia marginata
TCTCTCTCTGTCTCTCTCTCTCTCTCTCTCTCTCTCTCTCACAACTCTCTCTCTCTATTTCTCTCTTTTATTTTTTTATATCATGTTTTGCTTCTATTTGTCTTTGTCCCCTTTAACAACTCTTTCTCTATTTCTTTTCACTTTGGACCCCTCTTTGTTTTGTATATTTTTTCTATCACTTTATATTATGTTGTGTAATTATAATATTTCCTTTTTTTCTTTAAAACACTGCTTAATTTACAATTAGTTCTTGAATTCTTTAGCGAAACTTTTTTGTGAATAAAACTTACTGATATTATTTCAATTTTAGTGAAATTTTCGTATGTTTTTAGTAAGCAAACCCTTCACAGTTTTACATACGAGATTTATTTCTCAATTTTACATAGAAATCAAACTATTTAATTCAGCACTCGCTTCTCAATCTAGTATGATGATCCACCAAGCCTGATAAAATACAATCAGAAGCATCCATCCTATTTCCTCTCGCGTGCAAAGAATCAATAGAGAGGTAAAATTCTCACACTCTTCAGTTACCAGTTTTTCAGATTACCCCTAGACAGGTATAAATAATTGAAACCTAGGGAGGTCGTGACACGCCTCAAGGTGGCAGATGAATCAAGCATTGTTTGACTGTCTTGATGGTATGCTAGTTTCTAATGGTCCAAATCTCGGGATAAATAGTTTGTAATCAGTTGGAAGTGAAGCAAAGATCAATTTTCTTTTTTAAAACTTTGCTGGTAAGACAAAAGTGCGTTGACATCTAAATTGCTTTAACCTCCTTGCTTGCGGACAACATGGAACGCCAAACCTCTTGTTGACAATAAAACATTTACCACAATTGAAGAATCTGACAACAGCAAGCTTGAATATGTACTCAGCAAACGTTAGATAAGAAAAACTGCGTTGTGATTGTTTATTGATAATTTTGTAAATCCTTATATAGTCTATAAAAAGCACTATTTATGGCAAAGCTGCCTAAATTTGTTTTAAGTAGAAATTTTAAAATGTACGTTTTCAGGAAGAATATGAAATGCTGTACCAATAGTAAGATTCATTAATAATGAATTCATAATGCACCACTTATGCCGAAACTGTAAAAGTTCCTCGACGTGGAATTTAAAACGAAAACTTTAGTTAGGCTAAACCGGTATTTTATGAGTAAACAGATATCTTCAAGAAATTAAAAATGAAAATCAAATGAAAACCAATAAAAAATAAAGCCTATTACAGGCAACCTACTACATGAGTGGTACAGAAAATAATAACACCTAAGGCCCCGCAACGCAATCGAGTGCCTGCCTAAGTAATCAGCTTTAACTAGGCTGAAGACCTTTCACATCCCGGCTGTTCGACGCCTGGCCTCACATCCGCTCATGTTCAACCTTTGAACGATAACACTCCACAGGCCGCCTACGGCCTATTATTAGATATGGCTTTTTAGGTAGACAATCACAGTAGAAAACAATATTACGCAGTCTGCATTTCCGCATGTGGAAAGAAATTAAACATACAATTTGAAAACAGAGGTCCACAGCGTTTTGGAAATGGCAATTATATTATTTGACTTTTGTCGCTTCCCTACGAAGCAAGTTCTAAAAAAGATATTTCTATTTGTTCTATTCTTCCCAGAACTCATAAAACTTAATCGATCAGATAATATTGTTTTTTCTACTTTTCTACTGCCTTGATGAGCACTTTGATCGATTGTCTCTTCACAAAGTTGGATAAATCTATTTTAAGTCACTAAAACGAAAAAATATACATGACTTTCGATACATTGCGCTATTTTTATAAATATATCTGTAGTAAACAATTACGCTGCTTTAATTGAAACATTTGAACATTAAAAACGTTAATAAAGGTAAAGAGTTTGACAAATATATCTTTCTTGTTCACTCGAAACACTTACATTCTTTTGTGATCAAGTTTTCAGGCGACTTCAGTAATTAGCAGCTCGAAACTGACTATTGGATGATACACTGACTAGGTTGATCATAGGTTGATCATCTTTCATATCGTGTCACTATTGGTGATAACATTTCGCGTGGAACTGGCACTGAACTCAGGCGACATAAAACAAACGGCTGCTGTCGAGGTAATTCGAAGATTAAGAGTAATGTCCTATGTTTTCCTTGTGCTGATTTAACAAGAGATCTATAAAATTAGTGACAAAAAGTCGATCTTAAAGTGGCAGGATTGAGATACATCTGCTTTTCTTCTCTCATAAACTCGCTTAGCAACAGCGCGTGGAGTTAAAACCATTATTTGAAGCGGGGAAAAAACTCTGAGGTAAAAAGGGAAGATAAAAAAGAGTAGACAATTAGTAAAAAAAATGCAATGCAAGGACCAACAATGAAACATAGTACAAGAAAAAGGAAGGACGGAAAAACAGAACAAGAGGCAAATGCAAAGTTATGCAAGGTGGTACTCGACATAGATTTGTGAGTGTGCGTTTACTGTAAATCAAAATGCAGTTTTGTATTTTACTTGTTAAATAAAGCAATGAAATTCCATGACGATGAAACAAAAGAGCAAAGAAGTAAATTTGGCTAAATTCAAAGAACACATTTCTGCTTGTATTTTATTATCAGTCTCATGCAATATAATTTTATAACAAATAATTTACCTATTTCTTGACTTTTCCTATACAGCTAGGGTACTCGAGATTGGTTCTATGTCCATGGACAACAAGGCTACAGCCGTCCACTACAGTAAAGAGGGAATACAAATTTTCTCACTCCTAACTATTCGAGACCATATTTGAACTGATGAGCCTTATGATTCTTGAGACTTCGGAAAATTAACCACAATTACTTGCCAAAGGACTTATTTCTGATAACAGATTTTCTTGTGAACTAGGAAGTTGTTTTTACATTTTAACATCAAATGATGGCGAGACAGTAATTCACATAGGTCTATATCAGAAATGCATAATTCAAAGTAGTGCCAGAAAGAAAGTGACGACAGGACCGTCTTGTAATATTATCTCTTCACTTGAAAATAACATAGCTATTACATTGCAACATTTATTTCATGTACAAACATTTTTATTAGAGTCTCTTCTTTTGTTCTTAAAAGTAAGTGATTTCAAGGAGCTAATTTAGTTTCAAAAATCAAAATCTATGCCTTCGGAACATTTTGTAGAGACTAAGCCAGATCATTTCTAGCTCACTCCAGGTTTACAGGAAATGGTTGAAATGACACTTTTAACGGATAGGAGAACTATACGCTAAAAACGAGGGGAGAAGCCTGCTCTCAAAGACGCACTCAGTTACAATCTAATCAGCTAAACTTAGAACACAGGGCTTTTAGGCCCATTTCTCAGTGCAGCTAACTTTGATTCATACATTGCACTCTGGCGCCTCTTCTTTTACCGCGTAATACATTTTAAAACATTCTTTCCATACCTTTAGACTATATTTGGGTCCTTGTTAAAGTTTGATTTCAATGTATAGGCCCACGTTCACCGGGTATTTCGGTTTGATACGCCATAGTGCAGTTTGTGTCCGTGGGGACATAACAATCTCAAATTTGATGTAAAAGTTTACCTTAAACACTTCTAACCACGGTCTTGTCGCCACCGAGGTATCACAAGAGTAAGTCCGCACCAAATCTTGTATTCTTAAAAAAAAGGATCGACATGCGATGTGAGAAAGCTATAGTGAGAGGTAAAATTAATGCAGTAACAGACTAGATATACATGAGGAGAATCTTCACAACAAAGTTGTATTTCAATTTCAGCAAAATCTTAGATTTCGTATAAGTGTGATAAAAGAATAAAATTATAGCTTTGATCTTCGAGCTAAATGAAATAGGTCCATAGATAAACATGAAGGAAGAGAACCAGATTTGGACTCTAGTTAACACGATGCTCCGAAACGTGTGAGGGAAAATACAAAATACATCAAAACTACCGCAGAGGAACATTTCCGAGCCATCATCGATACTGCCACTACCATCAAGATCTGAGCCACGTATGTGTCGGCGATTTGTTATAAAATCGCAACCAGTTAAAGATTAATGACTTAGCCTTAATTCTTGGAGGTCTTAGTAGAAAAAAGAAAAAGGAAAAGCATAATGAAACCACTATCGTAGCAAGTTAGAAAGAACTGGACTAAAAATTTTCTTAGCTTTTTATGCCGAGAGACGGAATAAGTAAGAAATGAAATCTCTTTATCACACACCATAACCAGTGAAGGATGCAATGAAATACACTTGTGCAGTTTAAATCAGCCAGCCCACCTTTGTAAGTATTATTAAGCAGACTTGCTTTTTTATATTTTGTCCAAAATGTCCTCAACTGCGTGAACTTGAAAAAATTAATGCAAAGCTTATAAATTTTGAACTGCACACAGAGAAAACAAAAATATTTAATGTTAATATTAAAGGTTGAGAACATGGTTTTTTTTTTTATATAAATAGGGTTTTTAAATTTGTTAAATGTCTTTAACAGATAGGGACAGGTATAATGTGATAAAAGTCGAAATTGCTCATGGAAAAACTATAAATAAATAACAGCCTTAGCAATGCACTACAGTGTTGTAATTTTAAAACAATTTTTTTATTCTAAGTAAATATCAGCGGATTTGATAACTATTCTCGTGCAAAAAAAAAAACAAACAACAAACAAACAAAAAAAAATTTCTGTGACTGCAATGCATTTTGCGTATCTCGTGGAAAAACACTTCTACCAAAAAACTGTGTTGATTTGCACGAAATTAAAATAACATGCTTTTTGTTTCGTAGTTGTATAAAATTCCCATTACTTAAGCATTTAGCGCGCGTGATTAAATGCAATGTATTAAGAGTTTTTTTTTTGTAGATATAATTTTAAAAAACTCTCAACGCCACAGAAAGTCGACAGTCACCTGCTTAGTCTCGACACACCCAGGATTTCATATGGATGTAGTAGCAAAGGCTATTCAAACATTGCCCGTTCAAAATTTTATGTTTGTATAATGTAATTAACAACTTTGAAGAGGTGAGCATTTTGTGAGAACAAGAATAAAATTATCCCAGACTTGATAAGTACTTTAAGAAAGTTGTTTTATATTATAATGTAATTTTACTTGGTAATAGTTTTTAAAGGTACAGCAAATGTTTTAATTTATTATAATTAATGCATGACAAAAATGTTACGTAAAGATCGTGAAGCTTTGAAAAGCTTTATCAACGAAAATACTTGAAAACTTGAATACGCTATACCGGCTTCTACACCAGCCAAAGAGTTGAAACAAAGGTCGGTAAAATTGAGCCCCGGAATTGAGCTAATCACCATCAGCATTTCCCTATTGGCGCCTGTATCTAGGGCATCTCTAATCTAAAACCCGGCAGGGGAGGCTATTCTGATTTGCCCATGGATCTCCACTCTGGTGGAAATGATCAGGACATTCCCAAGGAGGAAAGAGATAGAAGGTGGGAGACACTAATGATAAAATCTTCTGTGCTTTTTTTCAATAACCTTCAGGATGGGACGTTCATCACAGTTCCTTTATCAGAGCTGTCCTTAAGCCTATCTGGGAACGCAATGGCTACTGACTTCTCCTTCCTTTCACAACCTTGCCTTATAGGTAACTTCTCCATTTCACTATTTCTTTTACCTCCTACAAGTTTTGTGGTTTTTCTGTTTGCTTTCGATTTTTTCTAGCTGTACTGCAGGCTTTTTTAAATGTCAGTGTTTCTTCCCATCGCTCGCATTCTGGTAAAATATATTCACTTACAAGTTACATTTCCAGACATATATTTGCTTCTCTTTTCTTTTTATAAATGACTTTCTATATTAATCTAGTCTGCCGTGGTCTCTGTGCTGCACGTTTATCTTTTAAATGTACTGCATCTCTTTGCACCTGTCTGTCTTTATCACTCTTTCACTAAATCACACATTAAAAACACTATCTATCTATCTATCTATCTATTTATCTTTCTATATATTTTTGTATGTAGAATCTAGCTTACATTTTCGCCGACAGATCTGTTTCGTCGTTAGGACGACTTTTCAAGGGAGTCTATTTCATCTGGGTCGTTAGTCTGCTTATGTTGGCTGTGCGGTGCACATGCGTGCGCCAGCAAATGGGAGCGACGATGCATGCACGTCCCCAGCAGTTCTTTCCTTTTGTTTAGGCTTGGTTTTTTTGAAATGATGTAGTATTTTTCTAGTAGACAGAAATTGCATTTTTTTGTTGACGTTGAGAAGGCGTTAGATTTTTCTATTATTTTCCATGATAGGGCAAATTCCTTTTTGTTTTCCTTTAGGTTCCATATTAGTTCGCTAAGTGCTGTGTCGAATTTTCTGTGTGATAATCTGAAGCTTGAATTGTGCTGATTGTATCTAGTCTTAAAATGGTTTTCCGTTATTCTATGTACGTGTCAATTTCTTCTGGTTTTTTTTTTTTTGCTTTATTGTTGCCTATTACACAACGCATTTCTGTAGACATTTACCTTCCAGCGGACATTCGTTTTTTATCCGACAATTGCATAGTTTTTCTGTGGTATTTTGATTTTCTTTGCTCTTCAGTTTGGCTTTGTTGTGGTTTGTGATGATGTTTTTCACATTAGTCATACAGCTGTAACTTAGCTTTATGGTGTTTCTGTTTATCTAGCTATCTATAAATCTATCTATCTATGTATTCATTTATCTATCTAACTGTCTCTCTATACAATATCTCTCTCGACCTATCTGTCTGTCTTTCTATCTATCTATCAATCTTTCTATCTTTACCTACATACCTATCTACCTATTTATATATCTATTTATCTATAAACCTATCTATATGTCTATCGATCTATCTATCAATCCATTTAGCTATCTATCTGTCTCTCTAAATATCTCTATCTCTATCTATACATGTGTCTATCTGTCTATCTATCTATCTATCTAGCTTTCTATCTATCTATCTATCTATCTATCTATCTATCTATCTATCTATCTATCTATCAATCTATCTATCTATCTATTTATTTATCTATCAAGCTATCTACTCACCTAGAAACCTACCTAAAAACCTACCTAACTATTTATTCATCTATCTATCTTTAGATATTTCTATCTATCTATCACAGAGGTCTATTAATAACTATCAAAAGACCTCTTTGCTATTTATCTACCTAACAATCTGTCTACCTTTCATGCCGTCTTCTCTTTTCTCCTCTGATCAACTTATTTCTTGCCTTTCGACCCTGCATCATTTGTTTTTCTGTTTTTAACTTTATTATTTATCAAAGGCGATGCAGGTGTTATTAGATCCGAGTTCAGTAACGTTCTTTTTAGTTGCTCTGAGTATTTAAGGTTAAAAAACCTCTCACGCCGAGGCGAAGACAAACTGTCAGTGATATAAGGTAATGAATAAATACAAGTAATTAAAAAAAAATTATTGTTAAATTTATCTGTAAAATATACGGATAATGGTAAATGGAACTTATTTTTTGCAATGTCATATCTGTTTCTTTTTGAAGAACCTTAAATAATGGTCAGAAATATGGGCCCATTGACACATGTATCATAATAATAATATCGATGTTACTTTAATGTTTCGCATTTTAGTCATTGATAGGTCAAATACCTCCCTATTGTCTGTTTATCGTTATTTTTGCTGCCTATTCCACTTTCCCATCATATCTATCACTTTATCTTGATTTAATAATTGGTAATTACTATTATTTGTCTGAACCGTTCATTTCCATCTCACCATCCTGCTCATTTTTTGTGGGCAGCTTTTTTAATTTCATATTTTTTTAAAACTGAACAACTAGCATACAAAGAATCATGCATCTCCACTAACCAAGAAGTTTAGCCACGTTTTTATTCAATTCACGACAGTGTGGGCTCGTTCAATCTACCATTAGGCCTACTTTTTTTTATAACACAGTCCATTAGGTGATCAAAGACCAGCGTGCGTTCTGATATAATAATTATTCATCATCGGTGCAGTTTTCTTTTCTGTACTGCATACGACAACCGCATCACCCGCCTATGACTTGAGCGCCACAAAGCTGCGTCATCGATGGAGCACACAATTATTACAATCTAAAAAAATTAACAACAGAAAAGCTTACATTGATTTAGCAGTAACCGTTTCCCATTACATTAAACTTAATGAAGAAGGTTTTCATCTTTCAGGCGCAAAGAAAGCAGCTGAAATATTGTTAATGTAACAAATTTTGAAAACTACCAATTTTCCGTTGGGCGGTTTAAAAGGTAAGACAAAAGCATGCATGTTGATGAAATTGAATACAGTCAAATAGAGGTAGATCTCAAACTTTATACGTAATACAAGAACAGCGTTGGCGCTGATTATTAATAATGTACGAGGGCAACCAAGAGCGCATTGTCTTAAATCAAATACTAAAACGCCTCGTGTGTAAGGGGCGCGACTTAGGCCACCGTACTATGGTGGTCTAGGGCACGACATAATGTCACCCAGCAGTTACTTATTGAGCAACATAAATATCTAAAGATAAACTTGGCACCATTGTCATTTTTGGACATCTCAAAACAAATACTAAATACAACAAGCTCGGTGTTACATTATGTTAAATACCGCATGCTTAATTAAAACTTAGGCCCTACCGCGAAAATGATTTAACGAAACCTAAACAATATTGATGTTTTTGGTATACAATATCAAAATATTTAAAAAGGAACACACAAACATGTGTCCAAACATATAAATTTGTTTAAGTCTAGTGAACTTTTTCACTATATTTTGGATTTTTAAACTTTATTTAGGCCTCGTATCCATCAGTAAGTTTTGTAAGCATTTCGCTTTAAAAGTAGGTAAATCGAATCTGGTTAGCATTACGTGAAACAGTTTTTAAAAACTCCCCTAATTGGTTACTAATTTTTTCACGCATTTCAAGATATCTGCATACTGGTTGAATAGAAAAAAAAACACTGAAGATGACAAAACTGTAAAATCATTTACAATATAGACAAGTAAAAAGGTAATAATAAGTTATGTGTATGAACAAACATGAATTTGGGTAAATAAATATAGATTTTTAAAGATATCACTTTGTTAAAATCAAAACAAACAAAAACTTTACCGAGATGTTCAAGTTATAGGTACTCGCATTGTCCTTCACTTTGGGAAGTTTCGTAGACGGCACTAAATCCTCGAGATTGTGTCTGTCGAGACGGGTCAATATCCTCATGATGATCATGTGGAAGTCGGACCTAATCTGGATGTGAATCCACTCACAGAACAACATAAACCAGATCTCAAGCCCGGTTTACCCCTGTCTCCGGGGGAGCGGACAACAAGCACTCAAACTAAGATGGACTAGTAATTGTGTTATGATAACTGCAAAATCCGATTTGGACGTGGCCTTCTCTGGAGTGGTGATCGGTCAAGTTCTATATAGCAGGAGATGCGAGATAGCCTAATAAATTATCGTCTTTGTCTTGTTAGTGCTTCACCGTTTGTAAATGTAGGGGAACTGGCCTAGTCCTCAAGATGTTTCTGCCAACATAAGTACCGTTATCAAAAAATCAGTCCAAAAAATTTACGATCATTATTGTCACATTCTCACCGTGAAAAAGCGAGATAACCCACAGTTTTTTTTACCTAAAAATTAAATCAAATAAAATGGCTCTGAGTTTCTATGATTTCAGGTTCGGTTTCTACTTTGTTCTAGCCTAATTTGCAGTATGACAGACCAAGCTTAAACGTAAAGAAGTTTTTTTTATGTGTCTTATGTGTATTTAAAAGAAAACTAATTTGGAAGGTACTCTATGGGTTTTGTAAACACCTTTTTCTGGTTCGAATGCCTGTAGACTGAACTTCCGCTTTCTCTCAACTGCATTCGTAAAGTACCCGGTTTTTATAAATTAGGTTTATATTTGGGTCGATAATTTGTATGATATAACAGCTAATCTTGGAGACTGAAAAGTGAGCTTTCTGCACCGCGCTTAATTTATACTTAAAAACACTATGCAACTAATTGAGCAAACATTAAAAGTTTGTAAAAAAACAAATTTAAGAGAGGCTTCCCCATATAAATAAACAATACGATGGATGCCTATTGGCTCAAATGAAAATGTCTAAATAAGGAAAACGAAAATGCAAAAAAAAAAACCCAGCTTTAAATGATTAACGAGACAACCTGTTATAAAAGTTTTAAAATGCGACTGGTTTAGCGGAAACAATATTTTGCAAACTTATGTGTAAGTTTGAATGAGTCGGTACAGTTTCCACGCTAGAAAAAGGTAGTTGAGCTGAAGTGGAGACGTGCCAGAAACTTAATAGAAAGTACACTGTCAAGAACATGTAAAAGCACACATCTCTCTGGCCTTAAACAGGAAATATTGAGCTAGTGCTAACCGGCTTCTCACCATGCATAAATAGAACTATGTCAAACGCGCACAAATTAATGGGGACTCAAGGCATCCCCATACATTGCTAAAAATATTAAAAACACCAGACCATTTGGTAATAGATTGTCCAATGACCAAATTTTAAGGAGGCACATGAAAATTTCATAGTAGCAACGGACCTTTTACAACTTGGGTGTACAAGATAAATTTGGAGGTGTAGACATATTGACAACTACAGTTCTTTTTAAATTTTTTGTTTTGAAAATTTAAGTGACATTAAATGTCGTTAATCTTTTAGCTAAGGAAAATCTTGTCAAAGATATTATGCAAAGATAGTGCAAAAGTTTGTTCAAGGGAAATTTTATGATGGTTTCTACAAGCTGAAGAATGACAACTATGGTTATAAGATGATTATACCCAAATATAAGCCGTCAAGTTGAACATCTGTGTAGGGCGATTTTTTACTCTTTTCACAAGACCACTTCGCATAGGCAGCTGATTTACAATATTCCGATAAAATATGGATAAAAACCGTTGTAAACAACAAGAATTTTAAGTATATAACTTATCATTAAGAGTGTGAAGTAAATTATAATTCATTAACTGCACGCTGGGTTGGATAAAATATTACAATTTCAAGAGAATGGTACTTAAAAAAAACAACAACAAATTTTGAACCAGAAGCATGTTTTCAGCTCAAGCTAACGAGCGCATCTCGTGCGACAGGGCCACCAAATTACCAGCTTGCTAGTGGACAATAATGGGCCACAAGATAGATTAGAAAAACGGCCGCACTGTCTCCAGGTTTTACTCTATACTCTGCGAAACCAGCTCAGCCAAATTTAGCTCTTGAAACCAGCCGGGATGAAGGTGAGGGGAACAGGAATGAACTGGTCTTTTTCTTCAGCTTCGACACTCTCACTACTCTGTTTGTCCTCTCGTCTGTTTGCTTGTTTTTTTTCTCTCTTCATCTAATAATCTCTCTCTATCTTTCCACAAACCATGCCTGGCAGTTTAATTATTTTTAGCGCCGACTCTCTCTTTTTCTCTCACAGACTATCTTCCACTGAAATCATTGAGTTTTTATTATCCGCTGTATTCGTCACATGTAATGATCACGTTACCACCAAATCATTATCTTGCTTTCTTAGGAGGAATTTTGTTTTACTGACAGTGGTAAACTATCCCAGCACTAAGCAGCTTGTCTCCATGATGTTTTAAACATCAAAACTTGCATGACATAACATACGAACGCAAGTTTTTTTTTAATCTATTTTTTAATTGTTAACACAAAAAAAACTATGCTGACTTAAAGGCTCTCTTAAACTTTCAATTCTCTTAATATCATAATATATTAATTGGTCGTACTTTCAAGTAGGTTTCTAAAGGCTCTTGGCACACAAAAAATGAATTAATTTGCAATTGTTTTCCTCGTTTCCTTAAGTTTCGCCGCGTCCTCAAAGAGTAAACTATACAATTGACGCTGAGCCTGGCACACAAAAGCAAATAAAATTTGCCTCGACTGAAGATCAAACCAAGCAAATATTATTGAATATTCTCATGAACTCGCTTTACAATAAAGTAAGCAGATGAAAAAGCAATGTGAGTTCAAAATAAATTGTCTGTACTTTCACAGGGCCCTACCGATTCATAAAGCACGAAACGCACGTGCACTTCGCCCCGCCCTCAGCTCTATTGGCCACGACAACGGAGCAAGAATAGTCAATTTATCTGATTCCCTTGTCAGCACTTGGGAGAGACCAGCAATCTAATAGTGCCAACCATCTTGAGTGCCGACCACTGACAACCGGTTAGTCGTTCTTGAAACATAAGCTATACTTCACTTCATAAAATCAAATATAAGAGCCCTCGCGAGTTTCCTGTGGATAACAGTGATAAAATTTGTCTGTTTCTTGTTTTATCTTCCTTCCCTGCTATGTTTTTAGCTTTAACTGTTTCTTTGTTACGAATATTTTTAGCCTCTAATTTTATGTCATCTTTATCTTTCGTGCAAGAGGAGGGAGGAAGAGAGAAAGATAGAGAGAGACAGAGAAAGACAGAGAGAAGAGAGAGGGAGAGAAAGAGAGAGAGAAAGAGAGAGAGAGAGAGAGCCTTTCTATCTAAATTTTAATTTATGATTGCCAGGCTCTAGCTGCATTACACAGATTTCTACAACTTAACATTTTGCTGCCTTAATAAGCAGACAACACAAAGTTAATGGAACACAGCACAGTGGTTGAAAGCGTTCGCTATCTATCGGCTCTGCTGGCAACTTCTTTAACCAGGAGTCAAAGTTACCAATAACACAACATTTTAGCAGCGCCAGACTCATGATCTCCCGGTTGCATGTTTGATAAACAACCACGACTCATCTTGTGATTGCCTAAGAAAAGCAATTTATTCACATTTCCTCAGTCGATTACCTGTAAAATGGGTGCCCGGCTAAAAGCAGTGCTTGAAATTGGTGGAATGGTAGTATTCGGGTGCCTAATCGGCAGCAGTACTGTAATGCTCTAAAATATGAGTTGGATGTGCTCTGGTGTGTATTGGCCTGCTGGGGGAATAAGGAAAGTCTTTTTACTGCCTTTGGTAGTGTGGGGCTTTAAACATTATTGTTTTTAAAACAATCTTGTTATAGAATTATCACTTAACGCAATAGTATTTTATTCATTTTTTTTAGTTTTATGCCCCTTGTACACCTTTGAGGAAGTACACATATTCTGAGTTTTTTCGCACTTTTAAAGCCATTCCAGACTTAACATGAGTTACCACACAGATAACATAATTTTGCTGATTTAAATTAAGATAATTTTAAATTAGAAATCAAGTTAGAATTTTGGGGAAAAAAAGAATGCACACGCCGCATGGTTTGGGAAAAATCTTTCTTTGTGTTTTCAAGAGCTTAGAGCTTTCAAAGAACTAATTTTTAAAGCAGAATCTTTAATCCACAGACTCAGATTTTTAAGGATAGGCGTTTTCGCCTTGCAATCGGTATAGCGTCACAGAAAATGGCTTGTAGCAGCAAATATGTTTATATATTTTTTTAACAGTGTTTTGCTATTGAAACGTTCTATATAGTGTCAAGGTTACCATTTTTATGAAAAAGAATGACGAATAAAGCTAGCGAATGAACACGCTATTAAAAGCTTGAGCGTTTTTTTTTAATCTTTAGACGTCTTCTGTATGAAGCAGGATTAGGTTTGGTGCGCTGCGAGAAAAAAAAAATAAAATCAGATGATGTTGCCTTTGTTTAACATCAAAGTACTGGCCAGTTAGAGAACGATTCCTGACACCCAATGGTGATAGAATTATCAGTTTCGAAAAAGGTTAATGTCGTTTAACCAAGAAATCTATCAACTTTTGACTTTGATTGCACTATTTAATGCGAGAGAGTTTTGTGATAATAAGCAAGGGATGTAAAAGTTTACAAATCATACAATTTAATGAAACTTTCTTTCGTAAAGATCTTTTCAAGAATGCTTTTGGAACCAAGCTTTTAACCCTTTGTTGCAGTGTGTCCACCACAATGGACACGTTTCTTCAGGATTACCATAAATTACACTTTACGATAATATATGGTTTTGTTTCACAAGTGCAATCTTGTGATGCCACTTTTTACCCCTGGCAAGCAAGAGGACCTTACTCTTCCATTTCAATATTAATCATCTGCATACCATTTTGAAAGCTTGAGACACGCCAGGCTTCTAGACCGGAGTTGCTCTCTAAAAGATGACATTTGCGTGATAGTCTTTGAGTACCCGGTTCACATTTTAAGAGTCTAAAGGGCAATAGTTTAATTCTAACCTCTTGTACAACGCATACCAACTCAGTTTTGATAAAGCGATTTTAGACGAGTGGCTTCACTCAACAGAATTCACTGCCCAGGAAGAAATTATTGGCCCAAATTTCAGTGTGGACTTGGTGGTATCTAGATCTAGTTTAAAGATTCAAGAGCTTTGTCACATACTTTACTCGTCTTCTTTTACAGAAATCGACCAGATTTCTCTTGCATTTACTGCAGTAAAACCACAAGCATTATTTCTGCAGTTCATATAACTTTTAGTATCTTATGAAGAAAGGAAAACTCATTTTTTTGTTCATTTATTTGACATTTTTAAATTTACATAAACAGTCAAATAACGCACCTGCCAGAAATTTCTGTGAGGGAAATAATATAGTTCAACAGCGCAAATCTCAATGACCCGGCATGAAGTTTTAAGCAGTAATCTTTCAATAGGCAATTTAATGTAATGACATGTGAATTTCCTGCAATAATATTTAATGAAATCGCATTGTATTTTTTAAAATGTACTTTAAATAAAATACTACAAAGTTGAAAGTGACAAAATTTGTTAATTTGTAATATGTAAAGAACACGTTAAGACAAAAGAGCATATTTTTTCAACCCACTTTGCTTAAGTTTTGTAGATCGATTTTGATGTACCATTCGTATTTTCTACTTTCTGCCTTTGCCACAATTTCAAATCTTCTGTTATTATACGTTTTTAGAATGATTATCTTGACAGTTTTGTAGAATCACGTAGGCTATGTTTCCTTTTAAAACACTTTTTTTTCAACCAGATACTTATTTCAAGATCAATTTCTGCCCTTTTAGTTTTAGTGCTAATCTTAAAAAAAAAAATTTACTGAATAAATTTAACCCTGCAATGCTAAAAAAATCTTCTATATGTCACGATTTGTGAGCACATACTTTACATGGAATCGGCACCAGAGTGACACAAGCGAATGGCAGTTATCCCTTACATTCAAGATTAAGACAAATGTCAAAAGGTTGTTTCCTGTGCTACTGCAAGTCAAGATCGATGAAAATCGATAAGTGAAAATAAGATCAAAGAGCCGGCCTAGAGATTCATTTGTATGCAGCTTTTCCTCACACGTAACGTGCCGAACACCGAACCCCGGGTGTTGATAGCTAGGCCTAAGGCGGAGTCAAAAAAAGTGTTAGGAAGAAAACAAAAAGAAGCAGCTTGGAAAAACAGCAGGAGGAAAAAAAAGTTACGTCATAGTCAAGAAGAAAAAAATCCGTAGTAGGGGAGAGAGAGAGAGAGAGAGAGAGAGAGAGAGAG